>VUJU01002602.1:20128-35171 GCA_009835225.1 Aphis craccivora
GACTAAGCCCCAATATACCAGTGGGTCTATTTACTCCTGTGTGTAAGTAACTTTACTTTTCAGTAGGTAAGTCTAATTTATAATTCACCTAGGTATATAGGAAATAATAGGAAATAATTTTCAAGTATTCCAGTAAGAATGATATTTACATGGAATTAAAATAGTTGAATAAACACATTGAAGAATTGTGAAGTTATGAATGAATGAAAAAATAAATACACACACTTTTTATTTAAGTAAATATAAGTACATAAGAATATAATTATAAATTTACTAATATATTTTCTAACCATTAAACATATTATTACAACTTTAAAAATAAATATTATACAGCAGACTGGCATTATAAAATGACATTGCTTTTTGTTTTTATACCTACTCTTTTTTTGGACATACATACTGTTTGTTCTGACACTGACAGGTACCAAGGTGGCCAATTTGTTTGTCTTTTGAATGTTACTTTTCACTTTTACTTAAGTCTACTGTATTTTAATTTGTTTATAACAATCTATCAATAATCAAATGAAAAATTAAAACTTATCTTATAGAGCTTAAAGTAAAGAAAAATTGGCTAACATTTTTAATGTATAATTATTTAAATAGTATAATGACGTGAATACATGATAAATAGTAATAAATATAAAACCACATTATTATTCAAGACATGCAATTCACCACCACATAATATAAATTAACAATGTAGGTACCTATTTTAAAACCTATTATAATTCATTTTTAACTCACTTTTCATTTTATAATGATACGATTGCCGATAAATATTTTGTATAATTGGAAACATTTTAATATTAATAAGTAGAATTTTAAAAAATATTTTGAATTGATTTGTCTTTTATCATTGATATTTTTAATAGTTTCTCAAATTGCATTTATTGGTATGGAAATCATGACAGTAACTTTAACCTCAGAATTAGGTAGTAGAACTGTGAAAAATGTGGTTTACACACAAAATAAAATATTTTTAACTTAATCTACCTATACGTTATTTGTTTATTTGATAATATTATGTTTATGAAATAACAGAAATAATAATTAATAGGTAGGTTGCTTTATAATTTCACCCAGTTTTTCTAATTGTTAGGTTTTAAATAGGTATTATAAAATGTATTTTAGTAAAATGTCCAATGCAAATAAAGTTATTACCACATAAATTAGGTAGGTACCTACTTAAAAACACAAAATTATACTAAAATTTAAAATTACTGTTATACAATACATTAAAATCAAAATATTCTGATTCAACTGATTAATTTTTCAAAAACATTACCAGAATACCAGAACCTGCACATAATATGCATACTAGGTAAGTTGATAGAAAGCAAAATAACAGAATTTTCCAAAAAAAATCCTATACCTACATGTGTTACCTAATTAACTATATTATCTTAATCATAAGTGTGAGATTGCTGTTGTTACAACAAAAATTACAGTTTATACATTTTATTATTTTGATATGAATGTAATAGAAACAAATTATATAAGTGTTAAAAATGAAGTTAAAAATTCATTATAAAATTAATATTCAATGTTCTGATAACTTGATAAAAAACAAATACTTGTGAAATCAGCTTCACTCTTAAATTTATTTACTTGTAACTCGTAAGTGTAATTTATTTATTTTATTCACTTTGACCTCATACTATTGATAGTCTATAGTGTTTACCAAATATAAATTAAATGGGACAGCATAAAAGCATAACACAAGACAAGTAGCAACGAGAGAATAATAATAATAACAACAATTAGATATAGCCATGGGAAGTACCTATACTTTATTTTTAAGTTACCTTATGAGAAGGTAATATGGGTAGGTAATCAATAACCATTATAAGTAAAAACAGAGGCATATTCAAAAATGAGATTTGGGGTCAGAGATTCCACATTGTATGAAATTAATCTTTTTCAGAGAAGTAAAAATATAAAACTACCTATTCATATTTTTAGTTAAATCAATATGAAAAAGTGCCTAAATAAAATTATAATACATAGCAGCAATCAACAAGGTATGAATTTGATAAAATCATAATAAAAGTACAACTAAAGCCAGTCTCAACAATAATAAAAAAAGGATTAAATGCATGACAATGTAAATAGTTACCTATCACCATGAAAACAATAATATTTGATAGTTACTGTTGCTACCTATGGGCACTTGGGTGTATAAAATGTATAGGTACCAGTACTTTTTATTATTAATTTATTATAATATAAAATATATTATATATTATTTATATGAGATTATTATAGTGTACCTATGTTAATTGTTGGTATTGCATAGTATTTGTATTAGTATGTTGTTGTATTATAGTGTAGGTTACGCTGCGGAAGCAATGCGGCGCCGTTAGTTAAGACTGAAAAAACTAAATATATTAGGTAATTTCTTACCTACATAATAAACTCGACAATCAATCCAAGATTATTTAATATCATATGTTCATATAATATAACTGCATATAAACGTAAGTGTAACTCTGACTTTGAATTTAGATGGCTTGAATCTCGCATAAAATAATTATTTAAATAGGTATTAATTTTTAAAAGGCTAATAAATACAATTTGTATTTTAGATTTATACCACTGATTCCCTCCTAAAAAAATTATGTTTGGTACGCTGCTGAGTAGGGGTATTATAAAAATGTATGCGTATATATAATATAATGTATAGAAGAGTAACTATGTAGGTAATATTATAGTTTTTCATAATAATTTATAATAAGCGTTTCATAGAATTAAGAAAATCAATAATTAATTAAAAAATCAACGTGATAAACATGCTCAGTAATAATATACAATGATTAAATAATAAGAAGGAAAAACAATTACGAAAGGGCTGAATTTAGTGACGAATGGAAGGGTTATTTGGTCGGGTTATGGGTCTATTTGAAGATTGTTCATCGGGAACAACAATATAACTCATTAGAGGGTTTATACCTCTGGTGTTTACAACTGTATCGTGCAAATTCATTCTGAACATTTCCGATTCCTCAATAATAACGTCTGCATTGATATCATCGTGTCGATCCATCGCGATGTATCGCGTTTCAGCCTCGAATAGCTCTTCCAATCTTAATAATGCGGCAAGATCTATACTATTCAACCTATGGTCCAATCGATTTTCGAAAGCCAACTGTTCATCAACTGGAATATAAATATTAATTATTTATTAATGAACACGCTTAAATTAGGTACATACCTAGGTATTATCAAAATATATTTACTTTTTATCTTGTTGCGGTCTTTTATTGCTATCGTGCGTTTGTGTTTAACTTCCTGCGGCAAATGCTCAACAATCTTCTCTATGAAGCTATCCAAAGTCAAGCACAATGATTTTGATTTAATTAACACACGACAAATTGGACATTTTTTAGATCGGTTTGTCCAAACATATATACACGATTCGCAAAAAGTGTGTGAACAATTAAGTACTGTCGGCTGGAATAAAAGAAAAATTAATAAATTATTATTGATCCAGTGGCGTATCAAGGGGAGGGTACAGGGGTCATGCCCCCCATTGGCCGTATCATATAATATATAAAACATAATATGTAAATTTATTTATTTTGGCTATTTACTGGTTTGGAGTTTAAATTTAAAAACAAATGATTGTTTCGTTTAAAAGATTATTACTATTCTACAGATTGTTCTATGCAGACACCTATAACATTATAACCTTTATAAGCCACAAACGCAGTAGAAGTTGCAAATAACAACGGACTTTGGAATGTTGGATTCGTATACCGTTAAATTAAACTTAAAAGTTAAAACTCAGTGTCGGTCTGGCTTATGTTAGGGCCCCCGGTACAGACGGTATAGTAATTTACAAGGGTCCTCTTACAAAAAACAAAAAATGGTCTCTTTCATTTTTAATATTTATAAACATCGCGAGTTTACTTAATATTCTTTTTCATTTAGATATGGACCCTAATATATAAATCGTCCAGAGCCCTCCAGCGATCGCCGGGTACCTAGCTGGATGGACCAACCGACACTGTTAAAACTTAAAACTTACTTATTAGTTATTTGTTCTTTTGTAAAATATTATACCTATAATTTATTGATATTTCATGTAAATACATAATAACTTAGGTAGGTATCCTGTTAAATCGTTATAGCTTAAGTCTAAATGTATAGGATTACTAATTCAAAACAGAAATTGTTTTCTATTTCGGTTGTGAAAAATGTGAAGTTGAGGGAAGCTATATAAATAACCGTATGAGTTTTGCTTAAATTTCAGCTCCACATCGATCTTACGATCAATTAGCTGCTGCTAGTTATGATGATCATTGCCAAGGAAAATCTCATATTATAAAAATTCCAGGAACTAAACTAGTGACTCATTTTTCACTAGATTGTTTACACTTAATTTATCTTGGTACTGTAAGAAAAATATTATTATTATTATTATTGACTAAAGGTCCTCTTACTGTTAGACTTTCATCTGCTACAGTACAAAATATTTCTTACCAGCTTGTCGAATTAAGTAAAACTATAACATCAGATTTCGCAAGAAAATGTAGATCACTATCTAAGCTGTGTCACTGGAAAGCTACCGAATTGAGATTTTTATTTTGTATAATGGACCTATAGTTTTAAAAAATAATTTAAATCCCAAATTGTATATACATTTTATGATCTTGCATGTTGCTATTCAGATACTCTTCTCCTGAGTATATTATTGATTTGATTGATTATGCTGAAGAGTTATTAATACACTTTGTTAGGGAATTTAGCGTATTGTAAGGTGAAGAATAAATTTGTGTCTTATAACATACATAATTTAATTCATTTAGCTGAGAATTGCAGAGATTAGCTGAGAAACATTAGATACATTTAGTACTTTCCCTTTTGAGAATAGCTTTCAAATCATTAAAAGAAAATTACAAAAATCTACACAACTATTAGCTCAGTTGCACAATAGAGAGGTAGAAAATAGTAAAATATTACAATGTTTACCTAATACTATTAACATTCCAAAGTTAGGGAAAATAAATAACGATAGTCCATTTATACCTGGAGTTATTGGTAATTCATTTAAATCAGTTAAAACTAAACAATTTAAACTTACTATCTATAAACCTAATAATTGTTGTATTGTTGATGATGGCTCAATTATATTGGTAGAGAATATTATTCAAACAATTAATGATGAATTTATTTTGGTGTGTAGAAAATTTTTGAATGTATGTGATTTATTTAATTGTCCAATGTTATTGGAATATTTTTATGTAGTGGTTTATCAGAACTTATTTTAGTAAATTCAATTAATATAAAATGTAAAGCTATACAAATGCCAAAATATTGTAAAGGAGTTGTAGAAAAATTTGCAATGTTATCAATTTTTCACTGAAATTCATAATATAATTGTACATATTTAGCCTTTAATTATTATTACATTGTTATTACTGACATATTATTCAACAAATGATAGTATATATATATTAATGTATTAATTTGTGTATTATTTAAAAAGAAATTGCAGCTTTATTTTCCAAAAAATAATTTTTAGTCATAATGGTGTCTAAGGAATATGTAATCTGTAAGGTACAATATGAAAAGGGGCCCATGATTTCCATTTTATGTTCAAGTTGGCTATCCAGCCTACCAATTATGATTCATCACCTGATGGTTATATGATTATTGCTTGTGGCCTTTAAAGACAGGGTTATCATCCAAACTTATAAAACGTAATTGTTCCCCCGACAGCAATTGGGCTCGATATGAATGCAAAGTTTTATATGAATGTGGTAAGTATTGATACATTAAGAACTTTGATTAACCTGATTATTATATTCCTATGATTTTAGGTAACTATGAAATAGCCAGAAAAAAATTAAAAAGATTTGAGGAGGAGTCAAGGTATTGTGGTGAAACAACCAATGACAAAACCATAGGTTTAGGTAAAAAAAAAAAAAAAAAATACAAAATTCAAAGTTTTTTTTCATCATCAGATGATAACTTATCAAATGACGAAATAACTCTTATGAAGTCAATTCCAAATCCCCCAGCATGGACAAAAAAAAAATAGTAAGGAACTAATTTATTGATCAAAACAAAGTTATAAATTTTTTAAAGCATAAACATTTAAGATATCAAAAGCAATAAAAATGTAATATTGTATGATGATACCAAAATAAAACAACTAACTATATTTAATCACTTTTTAATATATTTAATTTAAATATTTGTAGAAGTTGAATCAATTCATAATAGTGAAGATATGTTTGGAAGTAATAGTTTATTAAGTATGTTTATTTTTTTATTTTTTATTTTTATTATTTAAGTGCCGAATGAAATTGACAATTATGATGTGTCCAGAATCGAACATTTAATCAATACTCCAACAAATGCAGGTAACATATTAACACATGGTCACTTTTCTACAGTTAGTAATATTGTTGGAATGGCAACTAATGAATCAGGTATAATAATCATAACAACTGTACTAAAGTTGTAATGCCTTATTATTATAATATTATGTATTATGTATATTATTATTGTTTAAGAACTAGGTGTTTTATCGAGAATTGCTAATTTAATGGAAAAACACTTGAAGTCCAGTCACTAATCACCATACTAATTGTCTGCTTCAGGATATTTTAAGACAGAATAAATCAACTTTAAAAGATAGCAATACTGGTATCCAAGAGAAGTTCAGAAATGTGTTTAATAATTTTCCTCTTAGATGCCTTTCTGATGTTGTGGAAATGGAAGAAAAATTAAAAGGTTCAGCATCATATCATTTAATGGTAATAAAATGTATATAATAATTAGCTTCAATTTTTTAATAACATATCGATTATATAGAAAACCAGATTACAACAATGTGGGTGCTCTGCCAACTTAAATGATTCAGTTACATCAATGCTTCAAACCCTTTTTACCGATGAATGTGCAACATTTTATAATTTTGACGGTAAAAATAACTTGAAAAATCCTTTTAAAGAGTCAACCATTTACAATTTAATAACTGGTAAGTCATTTATTCAATATTTTCCAGTTGAATTATAAATTTTATAAATAATTGTGTATGTTAAAATAGATGTGACATTGACTTTTCATAAAGATGGAATAGAGCACGATGTCAAGACTAGAATAAGATCCTGGTTACGATTGGCATCCACACGAATATCCAACAGGGAACTCACAAAAAATAAAAATAGTTTTAACTGTATATATGACTGTTATATATATATATTTTGACTATTAAGTACCTACATTTAATATACTTAATATAATAATAATAATAATTTATCTAATATATTTACAGACTAAACTGACTGACATTACATTTCTGACTGATTAGAACTTATAATTATTATTTACAATGTCAGGTATTTATCATTTTTAAAATAACTACAAAATTATAGTATTATAATATAACAATATTGTTTCTTCTATACCTTATAAAAATAAATTAATATAATTGACTCAAATGTCCATAGAGACGATTAATTATTATGATCTCAATATAACTAGTTTACTACTTAACTATTGTTAATAATAATTTTTTTAATATTTTTAGTTATTGTTATGTTTGTATAATTATTTTTGAATAATACATCTTTATTATTGTCATTCATACTTATATGATTATAATATTTTAATAAACATTTTATGTAGTTTTGAATTAATTATTGAACATGCAATTTCAGTCAACAAAAAAAATGCTGCCTATATGGACTAATTTTCTAGAAAAACCTGTAAAATCTATTTAGATGTTATGTAGATGTCATTATGCCAACTCTTTAGATGTCTCATAGATGTCAGAAATAGACCCAAAATAGTGTTGCATAATGACCAATTAAAGACATCTATTTTATCTCCATTTAGACGTCAGATTTGACTGATTTGAGCCAAAGATCTCTGTGGGTTGTAGTAATATGCATCTCTTTGACGTTTTAGAAGTAGATGTTATGTACCTAGATGTCAATTCTTAGATGACGTCTAATATATTCTGTTAGGTATAGACCCAAAAAAGCGTTGTGTATAGACCTATTCTAGACATCTATGTCATCATCATTTAGACATCAAATAGACATCAACAACATCACAACTATGAAGTAGATTAGACGTTTTATAGATGTTTCAGTGTTTGCTGGGTATTGATTCTACTGCAGCTGGCATACGTGTGTATAGCATTTGTACATATTTTTAAACATTTATTATAGTATTATTTATCTCAAATACAGATCCAAATTTAAAAAATATTTCTTTTTATTTATAAGTATAAGACAAAATATATCTACCAATAATTATTATATGCTATTATTTACTATTTCATTTTTAATTTCAATGAAACTACTATATTTGATAATAACAAAATACCAAATAAACAACTAAGCCAGTGGTTCTCAACCTGTGGTACGCGTACCACTAGTGGTACATGGCAAGCTCATAGGTGGTACGCGAAGAAAATCTCCTTTTATAAAAAACATATACGTAATATACATTATCAATAACCAAAAAAAAAAGCAAAAAAAATTGTCAGGTGGTACTATAAGGTGGTAATATTAAATGAAACTTATTATATGGTTGCTGATAATTATAATTTGTATAATAGTAGTATATTAATAGGTACCTACCTTAATAAAGATTTCAAAACAGATGTTGCACTGTAAATCACTGTCAATAGCACACTGTATTACATCATTCCACTGCTCGGAATGGTCATTTTCAGTATTTTCTTTTGTTTTTTGTTGATGCTGTGTTTGTGATTTACTTGCACTCTCTTTTCCGCTTTTACCATTTTCTGTTTTTATTATCACAGAAAGTTCATTTGTCATCTTTTCCATTTCTATTTTAGACTCGTTGGACTGTTTTAATTTTGGTCTAAAATTAAAAACATTTTATGAAAAATTAAAATAACAAAAATAAGTTATAATTAAAGGAGCATACTTCATTGATGCTTCAAGAGAAATCTGAAGTCCTTGTGCTTGTACTTTACTTTTAGGTATACCACTAGCAGTAGGACTTGGAGCAATTTGCGGATAACCAGCTTCTGCGTAACAATCTGGCGATAAAGAGGAACAAATTAAAAATTAATTTATATTCGCATTATTATAATAAGTTGGTACCAAAATCCGTAATTTATTCTAAACAATAATCTCATACAGACTACACAGACGAATTCTATTCTCAAATCTATATAATATTATGTTACATTATAAGTTATAACAGTATAGTAATATATTTAAGTAGATTTATATAAAGATGATGCGTTTTTTTCCTTTTATCGTAGGTACTCAAACTCAACCTAACATTTTTTACACTCAACGGTGTACATATTATACGTCACACACATACAGCATGAATGGTGGGCAGGGGGTGTTAACGGCCTATTTTTCACTTTTAATGTTCATCTCGCGTATTGATATTCACTGAATAAATAATAAAGTACATAATATATTTTACCTGTAGCACCTCCAACATTCGGTTTAATCTTGGATGATTTGTAAGCTGTCAAGTCGTGCAAGTTCCAACACTTGTTGCCGAACCGGCAAGAGCCCCGCAAATAAAACGTACAGATCTGTATAGACTGCTGCATGATCGTGAAGGTCGATATAATACGAAAGTATTATTAGTTAATATATCAATTAATTAATTAATTAAATCGTTTAAATGCGATAATATAATTCGTTATATTAGGTATATTATAGTCCGGAGTAAAAGTCGCTAGTCGGTGGTTGTACGTATAAGATAAATTAATTTTACAATATTATAATGCCGCCGTTAATACCGTGTTATTACGACGATAATAATATTACATACGACGTGAACGAACGCGATCAAATTTCCGCGAGTGCCTACTGCCGGCGTCGCCTGATGAATATCCCGAGCTCGGGATGAGCGCGCGACCGATACAGATACGCCCCCCCCAGCCTCTCGTCTACCGTTAACGCTTTTCCTAACCGTCGCCACGCAACCCTGAACGCCACTGTCGTCGTTAACCCACAGCCGTTTCGGAGGGTGGCGGCGACGGCGTCGTGTGACGGCGGGTGGACGCTCGCGGATCGATATTGTCGTCCGCATATAGGACGAAACGCGCAACCGCGGCGGATGTAACGATCGGTGCCGGAACCACCCCGAGCGGTACGTACAACACAGCAGCGTTACGTAATATTGTACAAATCCGCGTATAATAGTTCGTAATTTAAAATATAAATTATAATTATAATACACGACGTATATTGTGCGTACAGGTACGTTCTAAACTGCAAAACAGTGTTTAAGTGATCGTCGATGTATACGTGATGTGTATTGATACACTGCAGACAAGATGTCCATGTATATCGTTGTATTTTCAAGAATATAAATTAAAATGAATTTCAACGACGATCGGTGTATTTAGCCCGTATATACCAGCAGTTATAATATTGTACCAACCTGACACGTATATTATTATAGGTAGGTACCTATATACCATAGCTGTTTGTACGGGACAAATGCTGTTAAAATATTATATCGCTAATAATACGATATTATGTTTTGCTCGTATATAGGAATTGTTAAAGTAATATTATGCGATTATTGGTACTTGACAATTTATAATATATACGAGCCCGGTCGACCTAGTATGCACTATGCAGTCATTTGCCTGCAACGGTCTTGTCAGTTGTCGCCGATGTGCGCTGTGTCTTGTCGCGTGTACACGAATAAAATGTAAAAGTGTAAAACGATCGTTTATTATATACGTGCTGTGCATTATATTGATGTTATTGGATATTTATGTGTGTGTGTGTGTGTAGTTTTTACAAATAGTTTAAAGGTACTATTTATAATAATTTTATAAGTAGATACTAGATATCTATACATATAAATAATATGTTATATGTGTAGACGCGTTGTATTAAAATATAAATAGTAGAATAATATAGCAGTATAGATATATACGGTTCCGATATAATATAATGTTATATCTTAGTGTACTTATTAGGTCATACAGCCAGCTAGAGTTTTGTTCATTTGTCACATCGGTGAGAATAAAATATAGTGAGGCACTGCAAGACGTATATACTAGGTACCTACCTAGTTAGTCAAAAACTCAAAACGTTTCAACTCTATGTAAAATATAAGGCAAAGAAGTGAAAAAACGAACTTAGCCATTATTATTTATGCATACATAATATAAATAGGTTAGGTATATTACAATATTAGTTAATATTATGTTATATAGGTGGGTACATTTAAATTATTTTAAATCTAAAAACAAATATAATATTAATTTCTAACATTTTATGACGATACAAAGGGATGTGGCGGATTTCCTTCAAAAGCAAAAATCGGGTAATTTACTTGTTATACAACAATATTTGATATATTATGGCTTATATTATAGGTATATAGATACCAACTCTGCAGTACCTATACCGAATTTAGGATGTGAAAAGTGAAAACATAACACGTGAATTTTGTGAACCGATACACAGTACACATAAAGCTATACCTACGGTTGTAACCGGTGGGTGGCGTTGACAAAATAATATCATGTACCTATAGTACATTTTGTTTTCCTCGATCAATAATGTGTATGACGGTCCTTAAATTTCACTCGTTTTCGGTTTGAGGTAAAAACGAAAGTCAAAAAGTGAAACTTTCTTCTCCAAATGTTTTATATTCAGCGATAAACAAAGTATAACAATAAAATTGAAATTCGCATTTAGTATTTGATTTAATATTTTGAATAGACTTTGTCATGGTATTATTGTCATTTATACCCATAATCGCAGGAATAAACCTATATAAAACTATGCACATAGTGTATAATATAATGTCATCGAAATATATAGAGAAATTTATTATTTATATATGTATATGAATGTATATATTGCATATATCTAAATACGCATAATGATAAAATATAAAAATATTTTCAGATACCTCTTGATTAAACAATATAGTTATAGGTGATATAAATTACATAAATAACAAGTTAAATGTTCGATATAAAATAAATTTGAATAAATTCAATGTGATTACAATTTTTGAGCCCTGAATAAGTTATTTTTGTGTAACTACATTTCAAAACTAAAATGGCGTATAATTTAAAATATAATTATAAGCAATTGGGTATTTAGGTACTTATCCAAGACTATACCTCATATAATTTATTAATATTAAATATGCTCAATATGTTCTAAATTCTTAAATTATTTAAACGGGAATAAGATTTAGCTGATACCATAATTTATGAATAATAATTAATAAGCATAAGCCATGTACCTATATTGTAGTTAATTAGGTAAAAAACTGATTGCATTTTAATTTTTAACGTTATTAATGTATTATATTATTATATGCAAATTGTAGTGATATAAAATAATAATAATAATAAGAAGAAGAAAAATACGAATCATAAAAAAAAAAAAAAAAATAAAAGACAATACACTGTATAGGTATTCAAGCTGATGCCAAGGTAGGTATCTAAGATATAAAGTTAGACTATAAACAATAAACGTATAGATACTACCTAAAATAATATTATCACATTAACATAATTATAAATCATCTAAATTTTTTTTTAAGGCGAATTGGTGGAATAAGGAAGTAGGTACTGCAGTAGGTAGTCATTAGTCGCATACTGACAGTATTTCTTTCGTAGGTACTTGGTTGAAATGTTTTATTATTATTGGCAATAAATTATATCTGCAGATTATTATAATATATACGAGTAAGTACTAACTCATGTGACTTAAACCTATATATAACAGAAATAAAATACATAATGTAATATGTAGAGCAAAATAATATTAATATACGAAATAATATAGTTTCTCGAATTTCGTCATGGGACTTTTAAAATTTTTCACTTTTAGGTACATAATATTATTTATTAGTTTATTACATATATGTATATCATAATGAGACATAACAAACTAAAATATCCAAGTCATATAACACTTTTATAATAAATTATCGTATTGCGTTTCAACTAAAAACAGACGTATATATTGATTTTAGAGAGCTCGTCAATATTCAATATTTAACTATATGGTGTTGCTGTGCTGGTGCGGCGGCGCGAAAGTTGCCACGAGCAACCGTAAAATCTTGTAGGAAGGATTGTAGGAAAATCAAATGTTAAAAAAAGCTTTTTACTCGTTATACTCTAACGTTATTGCCATTATTTTTAGCGAGTAATTATTAATAATTAAATAACAATTATTGTTATTTGACGGCAGTGGCTATTTTTGTGTGTACTACGACTAATTTTGCGCACTACGAAAAATAAAGATGTGCACCACTTTTATAGTATTATATAAAATGTACTATTTATGTACATTCTGCAACCATACTTTGGACGAATTGATAGTAACTATAAGCTCAAATTTAAATAAGTGCACTACGGAAAATAAAAAAAAATAGCCACTGTTTGACGGATTGACACAAACAGAAATTACTTATCAAAAATCGTCTAGAAAGCCTGCTGTAGAGTGCAGATTATAATATTATATTATTACGTACTTTTATCATGCCATTTTCGTTTGTTTATTATCTACAGCCAGTGGCTTATTTAAGACAGCCCTCCGGGAACATTCAAGTTGTTGGGTGGGAGAGAAGAAGAGCACAGCACTTTTATCATGCGACAACAAAAAAATAAAATCACTGAGAAATTACCTATTATTCCTTTTTTTTATCAAACCGAGACTCAATAAGTTCACTTTTTCATAATTAAGTAAATGTTAAATCGAATTTATGTGTTTTAAGGGGCTTTTGTTTCCTATAGACCATAGACCTTAGGGTCATTAAATTTCTTGTTACGCCACTTCCTAAAACGGCTAAAACTATAGGTATATTATTATAGGTAAGTACGTCATTAGCTCGCATCGGAGAACAATCTCAAAAAAAAAAAAAAAAATAACATACCTAGTATTTCAATATGAATATAAAAGTATGAAACAGCAGTACAGCACCTACAAATATAAAATGAACCTATAATGAAATACATTCAGACTACATACCCGGATACACGGCCAGATGTGTATAAATGTTATTTTAAAATCTAGTTTTGCAATTTTCATATTTGTCGTAGCCACATCATAGGTAAGCACTAGATACTGGATGGAAAATTTTTGTTTATTGGACTGGTCGAAAGGGACAATGGTTGGTCAGTTGAGCTTCTAAAAAAAATAAAATACATTTATTAATAGTATTAGTACCTTTTTTAGTTTCGAAATCGTCTATTGCTTAATTTATAATGACAATTATAACTACTTAGGTGTTAGGTATATCTAAATTAATATAGATACCTATGATTTTTAAATTTATTGAGCAAAGCGGGTCAAAAATCATTGTTATCAAAATATTATCACAATGATATCGAAATTTATTATCTGCAAGCATCCAGATAAGGTGTAAGCAAAATTAAAAACATCGAATACTGCTGATAAGCAAACGCGAAAAATAAGAATATCTAATAATAATATACTTTAATATTTTTCAATCTTGCAAATATCTAAATCTAAAAGCACTGCTTTGGTAAATATGAAAGAAATTATTTTTTTAATATGTCGTTAAATATTACAGAACCATAATGAATGCACCGAGTCCGGAAGTGGACGTATTTATTAGCAACTACACGATCGTCGATCCAGACGTATATCATCTATGGGTGAATGGATATTCCGGTAAGCATTACCTATTTGATTAATATAATATTATTATACATATATATATATGACTGATTAAATGTTATTGAATTGGTTTTTTAAGCATCGGAAGCAGTGTCCATTCTGAAACAGTACGGTATTCTAGAGGAAATGGGCACTACACTCGACTTGGTTGCATCCGACATATTGGATCACTACAGAACTTATAGTTTGCTAGAAAAAATAATACATTATCCAACAAAGTTAGATCAACAGCTGGCATTTCAAATTGAGCCACAAACTAAACATATATTAGTGGAAAAGTATTTATTATTTTATAAATATTAGATTAATAATGTTATAGGTACTAGGTATACTTTATACATTTGTTTCGCTATCTTAGATACTTGTACTTTAAGTAGTTATTTTTAGTTACAACAGTA
>VUJU01002603.1:0-35116 GCA_009835225.1 Aphis craccivora
CTTGCGCGGTTTGGGAACTACTGACTATACGGCACCTTGCTGTAGCAAGACCCATCCAGGGCAGACTTGCGCAGTTTGAACGTTTTTGCCAACATAATCTTACTGTAGCAAGATCCACCAAGGGCAGACTTGCGCAGTTTTGTTATACGGTAAAAACAACAAAACATCAACAAAGAAAATTCCTCAAGTGAACAAAATACAGTCCACTGTCAAGGCACACTACAAAGCACTGCCATTTCCGAAAATCTCATATCATGACAAATACCCAATCCAACCTTAAATTTGCCCAATTGGAAAGTATTAAGTGTATTTCCTGGAGACATGGCATTAGATTCTTTGAAGCAAGTACTACCGGGGATATTTACATCAAATAAATGCACCTGTGAATATTTTTTTTTCGAAAAATAATTACATTTTAAGCTTTTTATTTGAGGATCTGAGGAAGGGGCTAAGGGGCTTTAGCCTTCCCCTTCAGCCGTATTTTAAGCTATATAAAATGGAATAACTTTAAAAAATATTTATAACAAATTCTTTATTTATCATTTTTTGATAAAAAGGCCCCCCCTTTTATGATTTCTAGATCCTGCTCTGAATAGCGGATACCTCCGAATGGCGGACAAAATTTCGGTGACCATGAATGTTTACTATTCAGAGATTCACTGTATTTATAAATCAAAATGTCAGTTGTACTTTTCTATGTTTGGCTATCAAGTTTCCATTTGGATCCCAAACTGTACACAGTGTACACATATTGTAGACTTTGTTACCACCATAACTCTGGGATTGAACCACCAACAATGTACATTTGATTCGACTTGGCAGCTGGTGACAAAGCTTTACATGTTTCACCAATGGGAATGATTTCAGCGTATTTTCTGAACAGAGCTAAAAAATCTTGTCATATTGCATAGGAATCTGCAATGATGTGAGACATATTTTTATGTCTTACATAAAATGAACCACGATCTATCACAGACTAATCGTTACACTTTTCGATTCTGTGTGCCAAGGCAAAAAATTTCCCGTTACCAGGGGTAACCAGGTAACCAGGGTAACCGTAGTTTAGGTAACATAATACTTTTAGATTCTGTGTGCCAAGGCAGAGCGTAATGCTTTTTAGGTAACGCTATTTCGGTAACGCTTTTCGAATCTATGTGCCAAAGAAAAGACTTAAAATGTCAAAAACCAATAGAATTAGACTGAAAATCACCTGTTTATTTAACTAAATTGAAGTTAATTAATTTTTATAATAGTGTATTGTAAGTAAATTCATTTTATTACGTACTTATATGTATACTTACCCACTTAAATCTGATAATTTAATAAAGTAAACATTTTTCTAATACATTACAGATTGTTATAATAATTTATATTGTATAATACCATATATTCAAATATGTGTATACATGAAATATAAATATTTAAATTAATAATTAAAAATATATTTATTACCGTGTTTTGAACTTTTTTTGTTTAAGAACTATAGTTCATAAATATTTATTAGGTATACTAAAAATTGTTATTCTTAAGTAGGTATACAAACGTTTTTGTTCACATTTAATTATTATACAGTAATAATTATACATCTAACAGTTATACTTATACATAGGTACTTAAGTATACACTAGTACATTACCTATACACGTATATCGTACTTACCTATCTATTTCGTATTTTCACTTTTTTTGATTATAATTAGAGTAAATTTTAAAATTTGATTTGACGTGTTTGTTGTTATACTTTTAGTTGTTTTAAGTACACATTTTTTTACAGATTTAACTACAAAATAGAAACATATAACGGTACCTATTTTTATAACATTATATATACGTGGTAATAGAATGTTTAAAAAAAAAAAACACGAAAGAAATATTATTAGAAATCAATTAACCAATATATTCAAAATAAAGTGTATTAGTAATTATAATATTTAATTTATGTAAATTCTTTTAATTGTCCACAACTCGTAGTTAAAATTTAACTTAATTTAGAATCTAAATAATGTCTAGGTATAAGTAATTTTTATTTAATTTTACCATTGTCGTATGGTGTCGTGAAACATTCTGGTAATACGGCTAATGTGCAACAATTAGACTTTGCTTGCTGTATACGTTTTACAGCGGTGGCTATGTTAGTTGATTTGTCAGCAGTGACGGTTAACTGCAATATGGCTGCCCGAAAACCTAAATAGCTAATATTCTAATATATAAACAATATTAGATAGCTAAAAACAGAGCAATTCTTTTTACCCAATAACACTTTTTATTTCAAAATCTATTAATATTTTTGAAAATATTTGCAGTGTTGAAATAATACAAAATTTTTAATATATTTTATCGTTATAATTTTTTTTTTAAGTTTTTTACCTTTTTGAATGATAACATATATTTTTAATTTCATATTCTAAAGTAGAATATTTTTCTGAATGTTTCAATACATAAAAATTGAAATTCGGACGAGTAGTTTATGAATTATAAATATTTAAAATTTAAGTAAGTACGAATTGGAAAGTTTCAGGGATAATGCCCTTAAAATGTTGGTCTATTACTCCTAGTAGAAACTTACCTTATCTTTAAATCTTATAATAACTCATAAACTATACTCCTTCGAATTTCGATTTTTATGTATTGAAATACTCCGAAAAATATTTTATTTCAAAATATGAAATTAAGAATGTATGGATATCATCCAAAAAATAAAAAGTTTAAAAATTTATAATTTTTTTTTTTAAAAAATGTTGTTTTATTTTGACTAGAAATTAAGTTAAAAAAGTTTTTTTTTCGAAAATATTAATAGATTTTGAAATAATATGTGTTTTTCGATAGCATAATCACACAGTATTTTATGTTTAATGTATATAATATTGTATACTATATTATATGTTAAAGTATTAAGTAATTGATTAATAATTTTATGTATCACCTGAAGAACTTGAAGAAGCCATTTTAGCTTTTGCAAGTATACGATTTACTGAGCTAATATTTTTTAATCACTAAGTACCTATTTATAGAGTTTTGCTCTTCAGAGAGTGAGTAGAGTTCAATCCTGATATTTATAAAGTCCATTTTAAATAGTGATAATTTAGTAATAGATTAGCATTAGCGTAGATTAAATATACCTACTTAATCTATGGCATATTTAGGTATTCTAGTATTTTCAAATTTTTAAATTTTTAAGGCCAGTTTAATCTCCGATTAAAGATAACCGTAGTTTAATCGGCCGAATTAAAAAAAAAATTAATTAACTCTTAATCACTGATTAGGTAATCATAGACTGTACAACTCGACAGAGGCGTATTTAGAATTTTGTCCAGGGGGAAAACATAATTTCTTCGAAGGTGGGGGGTACAACTACCAACATTATTAAACTTACTAGTAAAAAAAAGACCATGAGGGATTTATCCACCATATCCCCCCCGTAAATACGCCACTGGCGTCGCCTAACCGTTACACAAGCCAACAGCCATTATAATGTTATTACATGTTTATGACTTTGAAAGCTGCATTAAGGGGAGTATAAGTACCTAATTCATCGCATAGAATATGTCTGATAAGAATTACAAGTATAATTTGATGCATTCCATCATGTTCAGAAGTTACTCAACAAGTATGATCTGTGGTAACAAACAAAATGTAATATGTGGTAAAAAAAATTATTTACTTAGCCTACTACTAGCCTATAGGTATGTGTTGTTCTAATATTAAACATTTACACCTTAGTATACTAATATAATTTGCATTATTTAAGCATTTTATTAGAAGTATACCTATATAAAGATAATAAATTGATTGGTAGGTAATTTATTATTTTTCTTAACCACTGTAATTATCACCTACACGGTATAAAATGTATTACTATACTAGTGTTTTTTCCCACACATACAATTTTAATGAATGTTTAATTATTAGGTAATTAGCTAATATATATAATTAACTGCCTATTATTATATTAAATGTCGTGCACTCATACAGATAGTCGTACAAGTGTACTACAATATTAAGTGTAGAAGGTGGACTTTTACAAGAACGTTTTTTAATGCTTTAAGAGTAGATATTAATAATGTTTCAATAATAGGTAGGTACTGGAATGGGCAAATACCTTTTATCGACAGAACGATCTACAATTATTTTGGCTATTATATAACACTTAGAACTAGAAATAATAAGAATTAACAGAAAAAATAATTTATATGATTTTAATAATTCACTCATCTATAAGTACAAAATTCATAAATTCATCAGTTATATAAAGTTGGAATTAATCAGTTGTATACTTTTATTATTATACTATATAATATATTATAATAGATATTAGATAGGTATGTATATTAAATTTGCGCCATTAAGTACACTAGAAATTACCATCTCAAAAAAAAAACTTTGATTTAAACAAATTTTCATACCTACATACCTAGTCAAAATAACATTGTTTTCATTTAGGATTAGGATTTCTTAGCAATTCGATTTATTTTTTTGTAACTAAACATATCCTGCCGAAGTACCGATATCCTGTGAAAAACCATTGTTAAATAAAAAATTTTACGTTAGTAAATCCGCCTATGTATACTAGTATATATTCGTATTTTATTAATTTGTTTAAATTATATAATACATATATTTATACTATATTAGTATATTACAACTATTTATCTATAAATATTATTAAAAAAAAATCAAGTAATCAAAAATTTAAATACTTACCTATTAATTGCAGAATTGCTAATGGGAATGCATATTACATATATATTTAAATATTGTCAGACTTAAAATACTTCTAAATTTGAGCCAACAATTATTATAGTGGGCTCTAAGTAACTCAAAGTTTGAAGGGTTATAAAAAATATCAAATAGTACAGGTGGTTAAAACTTAAAAGTATACAAACAACATATATTTAATAGGGATTATTTTTTTCTAGAAATATTGAGAATTACAAGTTAACAAATGTTTAATTAACAATCATCATATTTATTCTTGAATTTAATGGATGCATTTAGATATCGGTATTATACATGCCTACTGCAGTTGTTATCAAAAGAATATTATGCTGTAAACAACCGGTAGTAGGAAGTTTATCAAGCATTAAATATGTTTGTTACAGGCCAACAAATAATATTATTAACCTACCTATTATCTATACTGGCTATCTTAACTTCCGTAACGAACTGATTATAATTTATAAATTTATTATAATATTAACAAAAATGTATGTCATGCATTAACACTTTCATATAATATATAGGTAAAAACAAGATAAATATATTTTAAATAGAACTTTAAAGAGGGTATTTTATCATTTATACAAACTAAATTCATACAAAATACTTCGAGTTTCAAAAATTACGGTAGTTTCTGTTAAAAATTGGATTTGGTTGATACTTGAGGGGATGGGCCAAAAGTTAACATTTCTCAGCACCTTTTTTATTATTGGAAAAAATAATAACAAAACAAATACCTAAACAAAGAATTTTTGGTGCAGTAATTCGAAAAAAAAATTTTAATCATATTGCATACGAGTCTGCAATGAAGTACCACATTTTATGTCTTTTTATTCTTTGTAAACCGTTACCAGGGGTAACCGGGGTAACCATAACATAACATAAAGGGGGTTCACACTACACCGTGTCGTGTAAATAACCACACGATACCACAGTAACCAAACGATACCGCATAGTTCAATATATTCAACTTTTGACCGTGTGGTTACATTATTATGATCGGAAAAGTGATAACGAAGTTCAGAAGTTGAATAAAGGCGGGTTTCCACTACATACGTGTACGTGTACGTGCATAAAAATACTTTTCTGTGATTGGTTAGAACGTATAAAATTTCCGGTATACCAAAAGCTTACCCATGTATACTAACCAATCACAAAAAAGAATTTTCTATGCACGTACACGTAAACGTATGCAGTGGAAACTCGCCTTAATATATTATATTCAGCTATGGTACCGTTTTGGTTACTGTGATATCATGTGGTTATTTACACGACTCGGTGTAGTCATAGGCGCAATTTTGGGGGTGCTTGGGGGTGCTTAACACACCCAAATTTCATATTAGCACCTCCAAATTTTTATTAACAACATCGAATTTTTATGTGAGAGTAAGCAGTTACTTACGGGTCACTTTGATCAACTTAAATCTAGCACCCCCATAAATTTAAACCAAATTGCGCCTATGGCGTGTAGTGTGAACCCGGCTTAACACTTTTCTCGTAACGCTTTTTCGGTAACGCGATTTCTGTTACGCTTTTCAAATCTACGTGCCAAAGAAAAGACATAAAATGTAAATTACTGTAGATATTAGAAATATTTTTATCAAATGTTTATGCTGTTATCATTTTCTATTTACAATAAAGTTTTCAACATTTTTAGATTCTTTTTGAACTATTTATAAGTACGAGCAATTTTCAAAATTTCAACTTTTATTTCAATAAATGTCGATTAGAAATTATTCCCAGGGTAAAATGATTGAAAAGTTAAAACAAAATCCTACATATTATTAAGTTGTTTTTACATTTGTATAAAAATTATAAAAATATATATAGGTAAGCAAAATTTTTTTTTAATTCATTTGAAAAAGATTCTTGACAAAATACGTTAAAATCTCAAAAAGTTGTCAATTATTTTGCTGTTTGAAATCCATAAAAACTTTTCATTTTATTTAATATTGAATAAATAATATGAGATTCCTCATACCTATAGTGACAGTAAATCATACTGAAATCATAAAATCTAAAAATTATATAAAAGTTATAATAGAAATTTTAAGTTTAAATTTGATCGAAATTATACTTATTTAATCTATAAACACGTTAATTTATTTTGTTATAACCTAATAACATTATTCGTAAAAATTCCTGCTAACTCTTATATAATTATTATTTATTTTACAATATGTAATGTCATTTTCGATTTATTTATAATTATTTCTACTCTTTTACGGTTATTTACAGGAATATTATATTATTCGATTTTGAGTTACCAATTACCGTGCGCCAGTTGATATAATATAATATATATAACAATATATATAATATATATTATATAATAATTAAGTACTAATAATATAATAAATGACACATCCACTATTTTTGGAAAATTTAACCAGTCTACCATAATACTAAAAGTAAAATAAATTAATGTATTATAGTGCAATCGTTTTTTGTATACAATGATATATAAATATTTGATTTCAAATTAAATAGCTTAACACATCTATGTAGGTACTTAACAATAACCTTCTCTATATATAATTTACAGCAGAGCGGTATTATTCACAATTCACTTACTACATTGTTTTAATATCTAAGTTACATTTAATGAAAAAAACTGTATTTGGCTAAGTGGTTTGTTAATACTTAAATTGTCTGAAACTTAACATGGTATTATATATAAACTAAAAACAACTAACTAGATATTTTTAACGGGTGAAATTTTATTCCGCAATTCAAAAAGCATATATAATTAATTGTTATGAATTAATATTTAATGATAGATTTTCGATAGTTTATATTAAGTGATTTTTTTCTATAACAACAAAAACTATTTTTTTATCATACTTATATTATTACATTCAATTAAGTAGGTAGTAGGTACCTATGTTATTAGTTATTTACCAAAATGTTGTTATATGCATATTTGTTATTTATATGTAAATACATTTTTATTACAAATTGTATATAGGCAGTATGAAAAAAGTATATTTTCTTAAAAAGAAATCTTAAAAGATAAATTTTTAGTTTACTAATTTATTATTCCGTTAGTTAATAATAGATAGTACCTAATTGAAAAATAATTTTTGTTAAATTAATGGAGGTTTCCATTTTCCATGGAAATAATTACGTTGGGAATTCATTAACACCGGAAATATCCTTATTTTTTTAAAACTAAAATAATAACTTACTCATTAAATCTTCACATGTTTTCTAATGTGTGATTCTAAATTCATATCGTTCACTGTTTGCGTATACTGCATTTCGTTTATATTATTATTATTTTTTACATATATATATATATATATTTAGGTGTCTACTTAATGTTAAGTATTTTAATATTTTGTCCTTATACAAAGGTACTATTAACTAATAAATTACATTATGTAGCATATCCGATTTTATTATTCTAAGACCTTAATAATATATACCTATCTGTATTAAAGTATGAACATTTAACGTATTTTGTTATCTTTTAATAAAATATGAATATAATGCATATAAAATATAAATAATCCTTTTACAAGTTTTAATTTCTGTCCTTGCTTTGTTCTATGTATTTTAGACTTGTGTTATTAGCGTATTCAAATAGGAGGGGGGATTAATATTCTTAACTTGTATGACACTTTCTCTTCGACAGTCGTATAGCAATCGTCTTTCGCGTACTTACCTCTTAGATATCCTCATTGGAAGCTGATCTCAGTTTTGTCGTCTTCACATGCACGTGAAAATTCGACTTTCACATCACAAGGTATTTAAAACCTTGTGATCTATCGCATGATCTCGATTCTTGGATTTATTGAATCATCCACTTTCTTATAATATTAACGTCCACATCCGATTTTGTTCATGTATTATATGTACTTATATAGCTGTAATAAATGACTACTTATTATTTTGTCTGTTATTGTACTTTAATTTCTAAGTTTTGATTTTCTTAAATAAATGCATAATTTTATTAATATCGATAATTTTTATATTTAGGGTAGGTAGTAGATACCTACCTATGTATTTATTTTGTGTTTCATTTTATAATATTTGATGGACTGTACATCATACAAGGAATTTGAGTATAATTTAATTATGAACAATTAGCTAAAATGATTTCTACTTACAACAAAAGAGTATGTTCAACTTACAATCCAACCTACATTATTCATTTTATTCACTGTTTTGGAACTTTTCTTTATTATAAGACTCGCTTATAGGCATACGATTTCTCTTCTATTCTAGTATTCTGTATAAGTAAATTATATATTCATCATATATATTAATATATTATATATTATATAAAGTTCTTTAGTACATATGGTACTTATTTTCGTTCTTTAAAAACGTCTTCAATAGCGTTTTTTGTTCGGTATTTTCAATGAAGTTTTGTTTAGAATATTATACCGAAGACCATTAAGACGACAAAAACTATTCAATTTTTATAATAACCATGAGTCGTTGGTGTATTTACCTATTTAATTGCACATAGTGCATTATTTATATTTTATTAGATAACAGTTTGATGTTATGGGTGCTTACTAAGTATATGTATGAATATATAATATTAGATGCATGACAAATAACAATTATAGTATAATTTAATATTCAAATTACGTTGAATCATTTTGTTAAGAAATACAATTCTTTATAATATAGTTTTTTTGCTTGCATAATTTGATATTATTTTCATTTATTCAATTTAAAACCGTAATAAAAATACACACTTTATTTGCAAGATCATTAAAAAAATACTCATATAGGATTAATTTTATATTAAGCTTATAAAAAATCTCTAAATTATATTAAACTGTTGAATTTAATTTCTTTAGTATAATTAATATTTTTAATTCAAATACCTATGCAAGTACACATTAAACATTATTTTTCGTAAATTGTCCACATAGATTTATAGTGGATTAAAAATATAAAAATATTGGTATTTGTTTATTTCATATAATGTTATTGGTATTCCGTATTATTTTTATACGTGATTATATTATTGTGGTGTAAACAAGTGATGAAGTTGATGTAGATACCTGTATAATACATCGCAAAAAATAATATTTATTTAATTGTATGTATGAAACATAATATATATTGTGTTGACACCAGTTGAGTAAGATTACAATTTTTACTTCAATCGAAGCCTTGTTTGGATAAATATTTATTGGAACTGTATAACTGATGTATACGTACGTCATTTATAATATACTATATGTATATTATAAAATATTATATAGTATTTACCTATATATACGTTAGTTATCAATCATCCTTAGGACGATTTTTTTTTTTTTTAATTGTTTGTCTCTTTATTAAATTATAGTCTGTAATAGGCTTATTGTTTCATAGACAAATTCTTAACTCATATTATTCATATTTTCCTCTTTTACTATAAATAATGTGAAATTTACTTTTCAAACTCATCAGTTTATAGAAATAAAATTATTTTCGTAACTTTAACACGTTTTAATAGTATGTTCTATTGTTCTATCGTCTCTATCATCGAATGTTAGGAATCCATGTATGGCTGTCGGACATACCTTGCGTTCCGTAGCCCCACCTCAAACTGTTTGATTTTCGTGTTTACAATAGGATTCTAGGTCAAAAATGTATCGACACCCGTAACAGTCCTGAGTCCTGGTGTTCAAGTCTTCTGTTGTATACATTTGTATAACTTTTTTATGGTTATTAAGTACATTTTAGTGAATAATTACATTTTCATTGAGTATTTTCAAGTCATAGTATTGATATATAGTATTTATTTGATACTATGTATATCAAATATTCAAGTTCGAGAATTGAAAATGTATCTCTAAATAATTATAATCAGATCTATAATAAGTTATTACAGTTAAGTTAAGGTAATAGCTAGCCGGTAATAATAACATTCAACAACTTATTCATCAATTTAGATTTTAGATTATACTTGTACATTTTATACAATATTTATAATTTATACTTTATATATATAGAGAGAGAGAGGTACCTCTCCTACCTACCTAGAATATTTAAGTTTTGTACACATTCATATTTCATACAATGTATACATTATATACTTATGGTATTTATGATATGCTGAGTTTTTATAAGTGTCAGGCGTGGCGTCCTTATACCTATGTGACGTAAGTAATATGTACAAATACAAAATACTAACATACTTACATACCTATTACCTATATAATATATATATATTATCAGTTCGTTCTTCTTCTTACGCATATAATATAAATAATATGCAAATTACTTTTTATAAAAGTTGATGCAAGTTATTATTATGAGCTTATACGAGTAGGTAATAATAATATAGGTAATAAATATTTATTTTCTATATTATTATTACAATGTAAAAAAGTTTTTAGAGTACCTATTCATTCATAGATTTAAAATTTAAGTCTGAAATATTACCAATAAATACTGGGCCGTATTTATGCCTAGGCCCGTGAGGCCCGGACCTAGGAAGGCAAATTTTGTAAGAAATAAAAAACATAATATAAATATTTACTACATTTTTTTTCTTAGGATAGGGGCGGCATATTTAAAAAGGCATAGGGCGGCACCTGTTCTAAATCCGGCACTGTAATAAATATAACCTATAATAAGTATCATTTTATAAAATGAATTATAAATAAAACAATTAAACTACACACCCCAATACACAGAGCCCTTGGGTCAGATTTAATAGTTGGTATTGCTACAGCACATATATAGCTATTTACATTTTACACTATCTACGCCTATTAACTATTTGGCTTCAGCGTGTACTCCCTCGCCCCACGCCAAACTGCAGTCTCCGCCTTGCAATACTTAATACAATATTACAATATCATAAAACCATTAACAGCCAACAACCATTACATTTTTCATTAATACTATTTAAGTTTAACAGTACCTACTTATGCTGTATAAGTATATTCGTATATTATTTACCTATACTCTAAATAATGGTATTGATAAAAGCACTAGTTTCAGTGGCGTATAGTGGCTCGCAATTGCATCGCATTAACTTAAATTTTTCCAAAACATAAACATATAGGTTAACGTATTATATTATATTAATAACAACATGTTTCATTAAAACGTAATTTTTCAGTTTTTACGATACAATTATACAGCCATAATATAATAGGTATGTACCATAACAATATTAATACTTCTTGGATGTTGTCAACTTGTCATATTTATTAGCTTTATTTATATAGATTATAAACACTTCAACAACTTTGTGGTTCATAAATTAGGATTAGGGGTACTTAAAATAAATTATTATTTATTCATACTATATTATATAATGCATATTTTACATTTCTAAATGTATTCATGTTTTTAATATTATATTCTATGTTTATTAGTAAATTTGAAGTAATTAAATGTTGTTTCTTTTAAAAATTAAAGTATTATATAGGTAGTTGTAAGATATATGACAACTATATAATAAATACTAAATTCAAAACGGTTAAATAGATAATACCTGTAAATTGTAAGGTAAGTGTTTATTTAATATTAAGCATATTTTGTGAAACATTTTTTTTGTTATGTGTAGTATAGTCAGGGCCAGATTTAGGGGAGGGCTGAGTGGGCTACAGCCCAGGGCCCCCTACAATTTTATGATATTTTAATAATAATAAAAAAAATATATTTTCTTGTTTATGCATAAAAAAGGCCCTCATAATGCATTTCTCTCACGGGCCACCATATACCTAAATCTGTCCCTGGATACCGTCGATTTTTCTTTACAGTATTTTATAGCTTTATACAGTTATAGAGATGTGGCGTAGGTATTTGTGCACTTAAATAGTTAAGTTAGTTAAGTTATGTTCTGTTCTACGTTTGAAAAATGCACTCACAAACAAATTTTAAATGGTATTTGGCAAAATGTCAAAAACATAAAACATATTTCTATTTTATCTTTATTGAACTAAGTGTCGTTTATATAAATATTATTTATAGGACTTATAATAATATAATATTTATACAATATAGTTATACCATTGGCGTAATTAGAGTCGTATAGAGATGGGATGTGGGAGGATTGCTTAAATTATGTTATTGTATTAGAGAGCCATTTTTGAAGTAGAAAAACTTTAAAATATACCCAAACTAGTCCATATAATATTGAAAATTATAAATAGATACATATTACATAAATGAATAGTTGTATCAATGGTTATAACTTAAAAAACATAAGTTATTATACTAATGTCATGGCGATAAACATAATAATGGATTGTGAAGTGTTACAGATAAAGACTATAAAGTTATAGAACTTTGATGGTTATTTATTAGATAGGTAGTTATTAAGCTCTAGTCTTTTACAGTTGTACGACCATCATAAGTAGTTATTTATTTTATTTTGTTATTCATATTATACTGATTTCATTGACACAACATTGAACATAGGATTCAAGATGTGAACGATTACCCTTCGCCTCTCAGGTCGACCCATCACTATTGGTGATTGGTGAACCTAAATTTCAGGATATTATGAACACAGATATAATCTCTATTTAATATATAATATTATTATATTTATATTTTTGTCATCAAGATAAGTATAAGGTACCTATCTAAATGTAATATTTATTATAGTAAATGTCATCCGGAAAAATATTTATGTGATGCGTCATAAACTGATATTACATTTTAACCATTTAGTATTTTGATAGGCCGATAAAAGATCGTAATGATTTGAACGATACCTATATCATGTGTATATCGTATATCGTATAATATGCGACTTGTATGAGTGGTCGAGTGGATCTGAAGATGAATTTTTACGAGTAAATATTATATATTAATATATTATGATGTCCATGTGTCCCTATATAACTGCAGTAAACCATCATCATGAATCGTGATCGTGTCTGCAATTGACTAAAATATTATCGTGGAACGTTACCGACGTTCGAACAATACAGCTGTAATATTTTATTAAGTAATAATTTCCGATCGCCATAGTTATTACTCTGTGAGTGGGACGGACACTATAGCTACTTGTATTGCATACGGTTTTCAATCTATTATTATTATTTATTATTTTATAATGTATTCGTATTATTTCCTACATGGAAGAGTGACGTCGATGGACGAGTATGAGCGGATGAGTTACCTACCTATAATTATTCGTATATAATATTCTAAATCCGTACTTACCTACACGGCTACACAGCCGCGACGACGAATGAATCACTATAAAATCATCATCGATAATAATAATAATAATAATAATAGTAATAATAACAACAACATGGTTGACCGGGTTAAATTAAGGCTCTATAATATAAAATATAGCAATGCTCTCTAGGTTAAAATATACTGTACCGGTCACCCGGTATTATTGTATGGGTTGTACGATATTTATTGACATTGTGTTAGCGGCATGGGATGGGGGGGAGAAGGAGGAGGAGGAGGAGGCTCAACTGTGGATCCGTCGCGAAAGCTGGTGATAAACTATGATTACGTTATCATATTTATTGTTGGTCCCGTGTAGACTCACGTCGTGTCGTTACGTTACTATTGGTGATCCGCGGCAGTGAGTTTTCTAATTTATGGCGCTTGCGATGTGCTTTCATCGCCACCGTTAACCGACGAAACTATCCGCAGGACGCATCCGATACCCGTACCCTACTTTGAGGTCGCTGGACGGATTTTCCGTGATGCGTCGGGTGCCGTGTCCCGAATCGTCTGACGGCGAAAAGAGAAGTCGAGCGTACAGTAATAATATCCGTCCGAGAGCATTCTAAGGCACTTCGCAAAGGCTCAGTGATCGCCACACCGTCGTTCATCACTGGTGAGTGTAATAATATTGTCGGCGTTTTTAACGCTACACAAAATCAATTGTTAACCGTTTAGTCTCGTAATGGGACGCGAGAATTCCGTGTGCCACTCTGCCATCTGTGGAGTACACATTTTTTGTTCGTTTTACCCGCAGGGGAGTGAAACAACTGTTATTTTTACTCCTTCGATTACTGTTTGCTGTCTATAAAAATACAAATAAATTAATTGATTTCATGTTTATTTTTAGATACAATCTATTACTATGCCTTTCAAATTGCGTTTAAAAAAGAGTCGACAATACAATGTCGTCTCAAAATCTCTATATGTGATTTGTGTCGAACTTCTGGACAGCACATCCATAGAATGTACCCTCTCCGCAGAGAGTGTTGGCCAAGAATGTCTAGACAGTGTATGCCAAAGACTCGGATTACATCAGGTTAATATTTGCTTGATATTATTAAATTTTGTTATTTTATATGATTTTAATTTGTTCATAGCCGGAGATCTTAGGACTGCGCTACATATCTCGGTCTAGAAATCCTCGATGGGTTGATTTAAGTAGACCATTAAAAAGACAACTGGATAAATATGCATGTCATTTTAGCCTATATTTGAGAGTCATGTACTATATTACTAATGTATCTTTTATAAAGGACGAGATGACTAGGTTAGTATTACTTAAATTTTATTTTTAATAGAATATGGTAAATAATATGATATACAAGATAATTGAAAACTATGAAAGTATTCTTTGTATATAATTATTGCTAATAATTGTAAAGAATTTTTATATTTTATAACCAGATAAATTAACATAGTATAACAATTTTTTTTCATTTGTATTTTGTATGATATCCATAGTTTTGTGTTTCTTATTGAATTTTAATAGTTGTTTAGATTCTGTGTTAAGAAGACACTTCACCCGTGTGTGTGTTGTCTTCGTCTTACAAACATACAACATAGTAAAAACCGTTTCGCACGGGCAAGGACCACTCAGGCTGTAGTCCAGTTAAGCAACCAAATTTTCATACTAGAAAGAGCAGATTTTGGACTGTGCAACATCGTCTTTATTTTTTCGGTATCAGAACTATAAAGAAGTTATTCAATTTTGACAAACATGAAAATAATAGATTTTGAAACGATAAGAACATTTTTGTCGTTCTGATATTGAAAAAATAAAAATTATGTTTCTATCTAAAATCTCCTGTTTCTAGTATGAAAATTTGGTTGCATAACTTGGACTACAGCCTAATTAAGTAGTCCTTACCCGCCTGAAATGATTTTTACTATACTGTATGTTTGTATAATGTAGATAACGCATTAACGCATACAGATGAAGCTTCCTCTTAGGTCAGAATAATATGTGTATATAATTATATATAAAATGTTTGTATTTGAGAATTTCAACTATCTAATTCATAGGATTTTTTTTTATAAATGGGTAAGAAAAATGTATTGCAAACCTTACTAAGTGGTTGTATCACCCTCACCCCCATCCACAACAATAACAGTATAGTAATATATATAATAATATACATTAAACCTGTATAAATATATACAATATAAATAAATTTTTTTAATGTTATTATTTATGTACCTTAAATCTTAATTTTTTAAATTTTTTAAATATAACCTCAAGGATTTTTTTGGGATTAAAAACTACTTGTACTTCTTGAATGATCAACTATGATACCTAATTCATTGAGATTGTTTTAAACAATTATGTTAAATCAGCAAAAATAATAAGACATTAGTATATTTATTTCTTACTTCAGTTATTGTGTTACTATTAAATAGGTTTTCAGTATTTTTATACACTTTTATACATGCAAATATTCTCTTAGGAGCTGTTGTAGATTCAATATCTAAATGATATTTTAAATAATTGATAAACATAGTTGAATAGTGAATAAATACTTAATATAAAACATCTATTTCAAATTTTACAGTTTGTTTTAAGTTTTTCTTGTCACATCCTTAATTCATCAGTTTCAATATAAGACCATTGCCCCATTGTATATAAAAAGTTTTTTTTTAATGTACAGTACTTAAAATAGTAAAAAGATGACAAATCAATAATAAACATTTATCAATTATCACAAAATACATACCTATCAAGGTTTGTTATTCACAGTAAATACAGTTAACTCTTGATAATTCAAACCTTCAATAATTTGAATAAATGCATTTAAATATACTCAGGAATTCGGAATAAAATATTAGGGCAAACTAGTCGCCAATACGAGACAATATTATTAGTAGTTTCATCCACTCAACTCTTATCAATTCAATGTGTATTCACAAAATGTTTCTTTATATTCTTATTGTTAATAATTTACTTCATATTGTGTATACATTTAGCTTATTATTCTCAATCACTAACAAATTATTATCATAAGTTTGTACAATGTACATACAAAAAAACATAATACATGTGTATTATGTTTCTTTTTAATCAAATCTTATCTTCTGTAATTTTTGAAAAAAGTCAATTCATCAATTTGGTATTGAGGTTTTTGAAGATTAATTTATTCTGGATAATAGTATTGAAAAAGTGAAACTGAGTAACAGAAAAAAAATTAGAGATTTTTAGAAAAATAATAATTTAGTATTAACCATAATATATACATGTATTAAATTCAATAATATGTATAATATGTATATAAATATTATGAGTATTAATCATTATTGAACAAAATATAGTACATTAACACAAACATATTTATAATTCCATTTTTCATAACTCATAATTTCAGACCTCTTTTTGACCTCTTAATGTTTTGAATGAACTACTTAACCAAACAAACACTGTAATTAAAAATTGTTCATAAATTACACTAACTTTTAATTATTTAGTGTTGACTGTACATGAAAAACATTCAAAAATCAGAAGTACAAATTACTTGGAATTATAATAAAAAGTTCAAACAGGAATAATCTTATAGGAGATGCTATTTATTATAGTTTATTAATTTGGTGTTAGGGCGATTTCATCTATGATTTGATTTTATAATACCTAGCCATTGATCAATGTCCTACATATTACTGAATATATTTTATATTTTAGGACTTGTAAAATTTTTAATTCTTATCTTAAATCTATTAAAAGCTTTAATTAAATCAATAGTAACTATTTTAAACTAATATAACTAATATATTTTTAATAACACTATTGATATTTTATGAAATATGTAGGAAATTAATTGAATGTATAATATTAAAATGGTCTGAAATATAAATTTAATCTTAGGGTTTTACATGTCAAAAAAAAAATGAGTTTTCATTCTATTAACGATTTTATGTTAAGTTCAATGTATTAAGAACATATTTTCATCATAACTAGCATATTATAATAACTCTTAATTTCATCAAATATAATATTTTGACTGAGTATTGTTTATTTAAATCACTATGTTTAATGAATAAAATGTAAATATTTAAATATTTGTTATGTTTTAACAATTGTTGTAATTGAATGTTATAGATTATGTTAGATGTATTATGTATTTAATGGTTATTCTTTTTATAGTAGAAGAAACAAACACTTTATTATTTAGATAAAATTGTATGTATTTATATAATACATCCATTTTATATTTATTATTTAGGCACTTATAAGTTGTAGTTCACTGCACTTGAAATAATGTGACTATCTATAAAGTTATGCACTTTAAAAATACTAAATGTTCTCTATTATAAAGATAATTAATAATCTGAGTTCTAATAAATCAAGGCTCCCAAATCCTAATAAATAACCAAATATGCAACTACAATAAATTATACGGTTTATAAAATTATATTTGATTATAAATAATTAAAATTCACCAGATCAGCTGGAGTTATAACTTAACTCCAGTGGTATATAACTTAAATAGTTACAAATATTATTTTTAATCTAATCTATTCATTTATATATTGTTTTTATTATAATATAATGTTTAAATAGAAATCGGAAAGTAAATAATCAATCTTTAATATGTATTCATTAGGTACATAAATTATGTTTAATGAATTTAAATTTATTAAAAATGTATTAGGTATTTAATAATAATAATAATAAAAAAGTTAGGAATAAAATACATTAAACTTTTAGAAATTGTAAATTTTCATTTTAAAAATATACTTATAAAACTATAAAATATAAATATATTATTATTTTACAAAATTATAAAAATTAATACACTGTTAATTATTCTTGTGGAAAGTGTAAATTAGTGTTTTTCTTATCATAACGTGGAACAGTCTTATATTAGTCTCGGTCTTTAGCATGACTGTTAATAATTCATGATGTCATTTAAAAGTGTTAATGAACTAATTTTTACTGAATAGTTTCCAGATTTTAAAAATGTTTAATTATCATGCCTTATGATTTTTATCATACATTCTAGTTGTATTTTTGTTAAATTTCATTAATAGTAATCATCTTTCTTAATAGTTATCTCAATTCTGTACTTCATCTATAAATTAAATTTATTTATAATAATGGTTAACTGATATTTGTAATAATTTAATAATTTAATATCCATGATATTTTGTAATTTTGTGAATATCCAATAAACACCAAAAAATAATCTATAATGAATGTATGCATAGGCAAACATGTTCTATCCCCTATAAAATATTTTTTCATAAAATACACAATGTCGTTTAATTAGTTTATAGTTTTATTCTGATCTAATTGCAATAATCTAATTAATAATTATTTTTATTATATATTAACATAGCAGTATGAATGAATAGAATAACAATTTGCTGTATTAGTAATTAGTAATTACCATATGGATTTTTTGCCAATTTTATTTTATTGTTTAGGTTTGAAAATTTATAAAAAGAAATGTATTGCACATTATACATAATACATATTTTATATGTAGGTATGTTTGAAATAAAAAAAATATATCTTTATAAATGCAGTGTGTCTATTTTCCACTGTTGTTAGCTCATAATAAATAATTTTACTGATTAATATTTATTGTCTTTTGTATAATATATGCTTATATTTTTAATTATTTCATGGTTATGATGTGATGTTTAGGTATCATTTTTTTCTCCAATTGAAAATGGATGTTATTGAAGGTCGTATTCTTTGTGATGCTGATCAAGCAGTATTACTTGCTAGTTATAGCATGCAAGGTACTAAAAAGATACAAAATAAATATTAATCATTTTCAGTTAATAATATAATATAAACAATTGGATTTATACACTTTTTTTTTTTTTTTTTTTTTAATATACATAGCCGAGTTTGGAGATCATGATTTAGAAAAACATACATCTGAATATCTCAAAGATTTTCAACTTTTCCCAAAGGTGAGAGTTTGATTAAGTATTTTATAATTTTTGTTTACTTGGTCAATTAGTTTTACTAGATAATAAGTTAATATTGAAAATATTATTAAACATTTTTTAAATTTTAATACTCAGATTAAATTAATTACATTTTGTTAATATGTAGCAACTCATAGCAATACAGGGGCGTCTGGAAAGTCTCACAGAAGCTGTTATCTGCCAACATTCGGCTTTAGCAGGCTTACCTCAGGGGACTGCCGAAGAGTATTATATTATTGCAGCACAACAACTTGAAGGATATGGACAGGAAAAATTTTTAGCAAAAGTATATAACAAAATATTTATTATTCACAATATTTGAATTAAGTAATGGTGTTTTGATTAACATTTTATTATAAATTATTTAATGATTATTTAGGATGATAGTTCTACTGAAGTGACACTTGCAGTTAGTCTCAGAGGTGTAACAATTCAAAACCAAAATAGAACTACAACATTTTACCAGTAAGTATTCAGTACTTTTTTTTATGTATTTAATATTATAATAAAATTGCATTAATATTGTTTATATTAGATGGGAAGATATAGCAAATGTTATAAATCATAAACGATATTTTAGCATAGAAGGACAACATGAGAATTTTATTCAGTTTCAGTTTAATGATGTTGAAACTGCCAAATACGTATGGAACATGTGTGTTTTGCAGGTAAACTATTATTTTTAAGTAAAATTATCATTGTTCATTAATTTGTGTAAAGTTGTTTTTTACTAATTATTGTTATTACATGTTTATATATTAGCACATGTTTTATGGGCTGCATGAAAAAATTGATCAAACTGGTGACAACAAGGCTGACATAATGAGAAAAAATTTGGAATCTCATATTGACGTAAGCAGTCAAAAATATTTTATGAAATAAAACTAATATATTAACAAATATACAAATATTTATACTCAAGAATAATTTGGAGAGCAGCCGAGAAGAATTAGATTCTGTTGATGCTAAAGAATCAGTTATGATAAGAGGTTCATTTCCTTTTAATGGAGTTCGTGCTCAATCAACATCTTGTTTGGATCTGTCTTCTTCACAAGCAAGTGAAAAAGCAAGATTGGAAAAAAATGGACACAAATCTATGTAAGTAAAAAAAAATTAAAATTATTTTGTTATGGAATTTATAACTATTATTTTAATAGATTTAAATTATAGAATTACAATGTTTCATTTTAACAGATCTAAATTGCCATCATATAGATTGGCCCCAGATTATGAAACTGCTGTTCAACGTAAATATTCACAAGGCGACTATTATAATCAGACTCCAAATTTAATTCCTACTACTTCTATAAGTCATCAAGATATAAATCTTCATCAGGTAAGATAGTATAAAAAATATTTAGGCATTTATTAAATTTAATTTACCCATATTTTTTACTTGATACATCTAATGACTAACATTTGTAATTATACATTTAAAATTCAATTTTACTATTACTAATTATTAATAACATGATTTTCTGTACAAATTTATCTTTATTAAAATGGAAATTATAAATAAAAATATATTTTTTAAATGTACTGTAATCTGAGTAATCTAAAATGATGATGTTAATTAGCAATTTAACTTTTTATTTGTACTTTTATTCTTAAAAAACATGTGAATATTTTAAAATTTCACATTAATATTTATTTACAATTCTAAATATTTGTGTTGTCTTACATTGACTATTTCTATCTTAAAACTATTATCTTTTAAGTATCAAATAATAAATGGTCTCTTTTGTTCGTTGTTCATGTGTTTTTAACTTTCTATCATCTACCATAGGTGTGTTCAGACTTTGGTGGCAGAAGGGACACAACACATTTTAAAATTATGAGACCTATTTTTTTAGACTTGAAAAAACATTCATTTTTTATGTTACAAAATTCACAATGTTAGGAAAATTTTTTATTATTAATGCACAACTAAAAAAAAATTACAATTAATCAAAATCTAAAGGTACTGCAGGGTACACACCACACGACTTTTTTTTTAATCTAAGCATGATTTTGTTGGAGGCCATGGGTGTCCTCTATTGGGGAGGGCAAGATAGGGCACTTAACCTGAACTTGTAGCTCAATAAATATTTCCATAATATTATTATCTTACATTTAAGAATTTTTTTATTTTGACCCCTCCTAAAATGTTACCTATGGATGCCCATGTTGGTGCCACAGTCTGCCGGGGAGGGGGGAAGTGCCCACCCAGCCACTCCTGTAAACACCCCTATGGTCGTCTACATTACTTATTATTTATTTATGTAAAACATAAAAAATACATTTTAATAAAAAAAAAAAAAGCTTTAAATAGTGTGATCATAAAATATTAGTAATTTTTTCATATGCAAAAGATGGTTCAATTACATGTAGGTCAAAGTTTTGTTTATTTGCCAAATTTAAATGTATTAAGAAATTGTCAAATAATTATACTATTTAGTACAGTAGAGTCTCGCTAATCCAGACTAGATGGGACTGGACTCCAACTGGATTATCAAAAATTCGGATTAAACGGAATGACGTTTTTTTCATACTAATTAATATTTTTCAAAAAATACCTTATCTTTTTATACAAATTAAAAGTGTATTGATTTACAATTTTACATTACACATTATTATTGAATCGAAACGATAATTTCCTTAGTATAGGTATTCTCGAATTTATAAATTATACAATATGAGTAAAAGTACGAATTAGTGATAACCAGATTTGCAAGACTCTACTGTATTTATCATATTACTAAATTCATGAATCTAAAGCACTATTCATTAAAATTAATTATAACACCTATATTGGTTACATCAGTTATGATAAGGTTATATATTAAGTTTATTGCTGTTTTTCATTATTTTAAGTAATCTAGCAATCAAATTGTTCTAATTAGACATGCATTTTTGATTACAATTTTAAAATTGACAATTTTCATTATTAGTAATATTTTTTAATTAACTAACTCAAAACTTAAAGTATGCATTTTATTGACATATTTTTAACTACCTTTTGTATTAAATAATAAAATACTAATTAATTCTATAAATTATTATTTTTTGACCATTATTCATCCACCCAGCACCCATAAGAGAACTCTGAGGCTTTCTAATTATCCTATAGTCAGACACTGAGTATAACCTGGGGTTGGGTTGTTCTTATAATGAAATCAACTCATGGATTTTTAAAATTCATACTAATTAAATACTACAATCAAGTTTAAGATTATAACTTATAAATAAAAATATAGAACAATCATTTATAATAATTACTTTTAAAATTGTTATCTCTATTTTTATAAATTTTTGCAAAATTATTTTATTTTAGTCATTTATAGACTTCTATAAACTATATGTGTGCCAGAGTTAATCTTACAAGTACCATATAAAATATACTAAAATTATAATTTTAACATGTGTCCATGAGATTAATTATTATTATATTATTATTATGTTTTTTAGTACAACAATGATTATAAACAATTTCCTGATGTCACTCAGGTCAATATAGTACCAACTGTTCATTCCATGCATGGGTGTGTACCTATAATTGTTATTAGTTGTGTCACACTTCATAAAAGCCTAATAATATGCATTCATTGATATATTTTCAGAAAAACATCAGATTTAGATATTCCAGCCCAGGACACTGAATATATACAAATATTCAAACCACCGCCACCTTATCCAATTAGTTACAGTACACCAGATTTAGCAAGAGCATGTCCATTAGGGTACATTCAAAATCCAGTAAGTTTTTATTTAATTTACTTTTTTGGTTTTAATAATATGTGTTATATATTATCAAGATACATGTTATATATTACTTTTCTAGGTAAGTGGTTCAAGTCCTGATCTTTTGTCATCAAGAGGTCATAATTTCCAGATTGCTCCAAATCGTTATAACGCATCTCATATGTTAACAAACTCTGATACTCATAGGACTTATACAAACTTAAATGCCTTGCTCGAACCAAAAAAAGTTTGTTTTTTTCTAAACATTTCTTTAGTTCAGTAACTAGTAGTTTTTATTTATCTATTTTTTTTTTTTAAAGAATTTAGATGAGTTTCGCACGGGTTTTAATGGAAACAATATGATGTACTATATGGGTCAGCATGGTCCAATTTTAAATCAACCAATAACTAGTTTGATTGTAAATGAAAGACCTCATAATTGCAGTACAGGTAAGTTTTTAATTTAAAAAATAACTCTAGTTTTATTTTAAACAAAATATGTGCGGTGTCCTAAAAATCCTGTATTATCTTAATCTTCTCAGAGTTAAATCAATATACCCGATTGTTGTTTTTTTAACAGTTAAATTGTAGGTTTTTTATGATAGATTACTGATGAAAAACCAAATTTAAATAAACTGATATCATAGTCTCACATGTGTACATAGGGTGATAAAATATTTTTGGGACAGTCTGTAGGCTCTATATTTAATCATCAAACATTTTAATTAAGTCACAAATGCCTATAACAATAGTACCAATAAAATTACTTTTTATGATATTTACCAGAAATTGACATGAATGGAATTGATTTTTATTTAATAATACATTTTATTTATTATAAACGTTCAACTTCATTAACATGATGAAAAGTTTTTAATTAGTTATCATTTAATAGTTCTAGGAAAGTGCACCGAACCCATTTATGAAAATGTACCATTGCCATGGAATTCTAAAGATGTTCGAAACCATGCATCTAGTGCACAATTATCTTCTGAGAATAAATCACCTATTAGTAAGGTGCCTCAACAAGTACAACCTGTAAAAAAAGAAGTTACTATAGAAAAACAACAAAATGAAATTATGCCAATGAAAAACAATACTTTAGATATGAGCACTAGTTCTAATATTTCATCACAAGTAAATTCAACATCAATTATTCATTCAGCAGAGCAGTCATTTGGTAAATATAATGTTAATTATGTTTTAAATTATAGAAAATAGTATTTTTAAGTAAATTAAATAGATAATTACCTTTTATTAATTATTAATTATTACTATTACAATTTTTAGATTCTTCAAACCAAAGCAGTAGTAGTGGAACACTAAAAAAGGAAGGAAGGAGTAAAAATCGTCGAAAATGGGCAGGCTTGTTAAGTGGTGCAGTAAAAAGTAAAACTTTAAACAGAAATGGTGATATTAGCGTGGATGAATTTAATAAACGACACTCTACTGTTCCACGACTTCCTATACCGTCAACTATTTCTAAAGACACTATGGTATATTAATTTATTTATATTTTTGAAATTATAAATAATTCTGATTATTTTTTTACAATTTTAGTGCCAAATCTTAGAACATAAGTTAGAAGACACACAGTTATTCCATGAATTTGATAAAATAACTAAAGTTAAACCAAATGCAGAATTTTCTTCAGCTTTTGTATTAGAAAATTATTCAAGGAATAGGTATGCATGTTGTTTATTTTTATATTGATTATATATTGATAAAATTATTTATATAGACATAAGGATATTCTGCCTTATGAAGAAAATCGTGTTCGTCTATCACCAAGTAAAGAGAACCGATATGGGTATATAAATGCATCCCATATTACTGTAAGTTAGATAAATTTGTTTTTCTAATATTTATTAATTAAATTATTAATTTTTAAAATTCTGAATTTTGATGTTATCAGGCATCAGTGGGAAATGAACAAAGATTTTATATAGCTACACAAACACCTTTACCAAGTACAGTGAATCACTTTTGGCAAATGGTGTGGGAGGCTGGAGTACACCTTATCCTAGATTTGTCTTTACCCAAAATCAATACTATAGATGAAAATTATGGAAAATACTTCCCAACAGTTGCTGATCATTCTGTACAATTTGGGGAGGTAAGTATATTAATTTTTCACTCTTATTAATTATTAATACTTATTATAGCAAATAGTTAAATTTATCATTTTAGTATCATGTGTGGCTACAGTTTACGCAGGAAACTGGTCATTGCGTTACTAGTAAATTAAAACTCCAACATAACTCATCTAGACGATCAAGGAGTGTTTGGCATTTGCGGTATGATCAATGGGTCGAGCAAGATTGTCCAACTGATGTCTCACATTTTCTTGGTTAGTGATAATTATTTTTAAAATAAAGTATAAAAGTATATAATAGGAACTAGGAAAACTAAACTCTGCTTATAAAAAACATTTCAAAAAGAGTTGCACAGTTAAACAGCTACAGTCTTACTTTAAACCACATAGTATAAACTATAAAAGCTATTTGTTTTGTTATTTGTTTAAACAATCTATTATTAATTGTTATTTCATCTAATGTACTGGATATAGAATATGACATCAGACATAATAATATATTTATGTATAGTCTGTTCACTGTATTAATACAGTGATGACAGTATTGTTTAATTTAATTATAAATGAAGTTAGTGCAAGATTGTTATTTTAAGTGTTTGATTATAACTTATAAGTATACATGTATATTGTATATATTAATATGATTTGTGTGAAAGCATAGTTTTACAAGTTGTACATTTTTAAATTTATTCTGGGAAATAGTTAAAAATATTACAATTTTTAAAAAAATCATGGTTAATTCCCATAAGTTATTAGTTAAAGGTTAAAGTAGCAACAGATGATATTGCTGTGCATACTCTAGCAGTCTAGCTGTTAAACTGCGTCCCCTATCTTGGCGTTTTAAGTGATGGCCGCACATTTTTGGTCTCCTCAATCTAACTTTTATTAGTAGAATGTACTCTTTTACCATAAGCAAATGTTTATTTGTTTGTCAATAGGTTTCTTAGAAGAAATGAGTTCAGTACGCGAACACACAATCACAGAAATACCAACGGGACAAAATCGTAATCCACCGATTCTTGTCCATTGTAGTACAGGAGTGGGTAGAACTGGCCTTGCAGTATTAACTGATCTTCTACTATACACATTAGATCACAATCAGGTATGAGTTCATTTTGTAATGGGAATTATTATACCTACCTATGTAAATAATAATGAAATTGTAATGATGATTTGTAGATTATTATTTTATTTTAAAAACTATATTAGTATATTGGCTGTGTCAAATTATTGTCAATAACCTGAAAAATCAAATTGTTTGTCTTGATTTATTGTACGATAAGATAATTATTAATTAATATAATATGTTTTCTAGGAATTGGACATACCTAAAACCATATCACTGGCTCGACATCAGCGCATGTTGTTTGTGGAAACAGTTGCTCAATACAAATTTATACACTCATTGCTCATTTACTATTTGAAAAATTCACGTCTTATTTAGTCAAAATTATGAATTACAGTTTATATAATTGTTATGCTCAAAATACCACTAAACAATACAGGGTCAAAATGTTAAATATATAATAAGTTTGTGTGTATGTACCCAAATTAAAATAGAAAATAACATCCATTAAAGAACAAAACATTTTACAGTATTTTAAAATAATGCAATTAATATTAAAATAAAATAAAATAATCAATATTATATTTTTTATTGATTTCAGTAACTTTTTTTATATAATGAATTTAGTTCATTAACAAATATTTTATTCCTTTAACACTAGTAATGTTCTTGTTTTATTTTACAAAAAATGTTTGTTACAATAACTTAGTATTATTTATTATTATTTAATTGCTGTATACTAAGAATATAGTTCTTATATTATAAGTCAATGTCTTAAGGGAATAAATCAAGTATTAAATCCTTACAAATATTAAGAAATTAGTTTATTTTAATTTAAAATTATTGTTTATAACTTAACGTGCACTATTTACAAATATCTATAAATTAAGTATTATATATTATTTATTATTTATGTATGTTATTTAATAATAACATATATTTATCATGAAGTCGGTCATGATTATGTACGCGCCTAGTGATCAGTAATATTTTTGAAGTAAAATCATTAATTTTATTTTTAAGAACAAATTTTTTATATTTTATTACTATTTCGGTATTAATAATTTAATTATTGTTAAATGTTGATTGTCGATACTATAAATTTGTTATAATTATTGAACTTTGTTAACAGAATAATATTTTATACAAATAAATCATAATTTTTGTAACACTACTCAACAATAACTGAAGTCTTATGTAACTCAAAAATCCTTGAAACATTGGAATTTGAACCTAGTAGTCAAGTCATTATTTGACACTATTGAGTGCTTGACCTTAAGTATAGCTGAGTGTCAGTTCTAGGTTCTTAAATAGACAAAAAAATTAAATGCTGTAAAAGGTGTAGTGAGTACTAGTGACAGTAAAGTTTGCAGGGAGGGAGTAATGAGTTTAGCTGTACAATCATCAGGGCGTGTATAAAATTGAAAAATACTCGTATAATATGGTATATATTATATTGTTATAAACTGTTTTTGTCTAGAAAAATATTTTATCAGGCACATATTTTGTTGGAAAATGTTTTTTTCCATGAACTGTTTTTCTTAGAACCATATTTATTTGGGAAGTACTTGGTCAGAATTTAATTTAGTTAGAACTGTAATTTTCCAAATGGAAACCCATTTCTTTGGAAAAATATTTTCTTAAATATTATATTATTGTACTTTACCTATTGTTTTTTTTATTTATATTATCATTTAAACTTAAAACATATTTTAATTGGCAAGCACATCACCAAGAGGCAGAACTTTATAAGTCTCCTACTCTTAGTAACTCTAAATAGCCTCAAAGCATGATTTAAGATATCTTAAATCATAACTCAAAGTTTACATGCTATCCTGATGTTTTTGTAACATACAGTTACCTATAAAAATTAAATAAAAACAGTTAATTATTTATTACTAAATATTATAAAAAAAAATAATTTTAAGATTGTATTTTGTAAATATCTATCTGTAGTCTGTACCAATTTATTTAATCAAGGGGATGACCAAGTATAAATAAAAACTCATATGGAAAAATGCCTAACACTGCACCTTATGGGTATACTGACATACTGTTATTTGTCATCTAGCTTAGCACAATTGCACCTTTTAAGTTTTAACACCAATAACACCGTACAAAACAAATGACTCGGTTTAGTCATATATTATATGAACATATTTAGTTGCGGTGTACATATTTTCAAATTAGAAATCAAATTTGGAAAGTGATCATACCTACTCATGTTTAACAAATAAAATTCTACACCTTTTGGACATCACAGATTTAAATTTTTTTGTCGAGCAAAGAGTCAGGAATCTGTGTAGGATATGTGTCTATGAAGCAAAGTTGGGCATTAACGAATTAAAAGTTTAAATTAAGTTAAAACGTTAAGGGATTTTTTTTCCGGGGTTTTTTTTTCCTGTGGATTTTTTTTCTGGGGATTTTTTATCCGGGGGTTTTGTTCGGGGGATTTTTTTTCTGAATACTGTTGGGAGGGGGTGAATGAAGTGACTAACGTCGTCTGTGCCGATTCTCAATTAAATTTATTTTTTATTTTTACAAAATACTTATAATCTATGCCAGTGGTTCTAAACCGGTGTTCCATGGACTTGGTATAAGTGTTCCGAAAACATTTTAAAATCAGTGAAAAAAATTTTTACTTAGTATTTCTAACTTCATTCTCTTAATATTTTGACTTTTAAAACAAAACACAAAGATATAAGACGTTTTATTAATATATTTGCAAACTGTTTTTTGCTACACATTAATTATTGTTTAATATGTTAAAAATTAATATAATTACTGTTTTATTTTACGGCTGTGTTCCTCGAAAACCTTATAAAATGTTTTTGAACTCTATAACATAAGTTATATACTTATATTATGAACATAAGTGTTCATAAAATAATCATATACCTATCGGCTTCTTGCTTAGGAATTATGATATTACGTAATAAATTAAATTATTTTTTCTAACAAAAAATTTAAATTGAAAGAAGACTAAAAAAATTAGGGGGCCTTCCCCCTTATCATCCTAACACGAGCTGGTGCAAGTGTAGATGAAACATAAAATCTATATTTATTATTGATGTATAAAGATAATAAAATATTTATTAGTGTTCCGTCATTTGAAAAAGGTTAAGAACCACTGATCTATGGCCTAGGGTATAATAAGAACAATTACCTAAGTAATAGTATATAACATGATCATTTGACGGAAGAAGTCATCCAGTGGCAAAACGAGATTCAAAATTTAAAAAAAGGTATTCAATATTTATTTATTAGTTTAATATAAATAAATGTATATATATATAATGTTTATTGTATTGAGTGGGGATTTTCAAACGAAGTTAGGATTGGTAGGTTAGAAATTAAAATATACCAAAATACCAGATATTGAGGCCAATATTTACCCCAATGATTGTTGGATAAAATATTTATTATAATATGTTCAATTTAACCTTGAATTGCAACACGTCTGGTTATGACCTTGCTATTCAATTTTATTGGAATACTACAAAATTTTCAGGCAGTACCTACTATTTTAATATGGAAAATGTAATCTATTAAATCATATATTTAATATATATTTAGCAAAAAATCTTGTTTTTCTGTTTTTTTTTTTTTTTTGGTAGCTCCAATCTGTAAAATACATATTCAGCTCAAATATTACAACGATGAATAAAAGTAAAAAAACAAAAAGGCTCCGGGGAGATTCGAACTCCCGATCTCCTGTTTACTAGACAGGCGCTTTAACCAACTAAGCCACGGCGCCGGTATGGACACCCTACATATTATTCATAACTTTTAAACGTTAGAATTTATAAAATTATCTAATAATTTAGGTCGTATACTTTCTATTGAATTTTTTATTGGCTTATAGTCTTATATTTAGTTTTAATTTTTAATATTGTTCAAATGGAAAAACGTTTTGATTCGCGATGGCGGCAATACGGCGCACAAACCTATCTCTGGAATGTTGTGTGTTTCATTTTTACTATTGTGCCTATTATTATTAAAATTTAAAATATAGGCATTTAATATAAACAATACCAAATCAATAATAATACCTATTCTTCATCGTTCTTAATGGGTAGGTATTGGGTAATTAAGTGTAGGTATGAATGTAAGATACATTGATACGGATATAGAATATTTGCTATGATGACAAAAATTCTAATTAATAATTACCAATTAAAAATATTTTTATTTTGACTGAAAATCTTAAAGTACCTTAAGTATCTAACTTTATCTTATCATACACTCACACTAATCTTTCTAGATCATAAGACTATTAAGACCATGGCTTAAGATCATCTTAAGCCATGATTAAGACTTATGCCGCCTTTGAAAGATATAGCAAACCCGGAACAGGACGATAATCAAAAAAAAATCAGCAAAAAATACTGTGTCTGACACTCTGTCCTTTGTTTAATGTATAGTTTAGTTTATGAAGTGAAAAGATGGGTAAAGAAATGCAGAAATAAAATAGTATAATATGTTTAAATATAATATTATATAATAGGACCAATAGGTACCTATGTGTAATGTGTTTTAACTTATGTAAATTATATTTTATCTTATCGTTATCTTTTGGCATAAGAAAATCATAGTTCTTGTCTGACTAAATATAATTTAATAAATACCTAGTATTAATTTCCCGTTCCTATAGATTAATATTACCTATGTAAAATCGGATTATTCCAGTGAAACCTTGAGAGGCGGCAACCCTGTACTTAAAGGTTATAATATAATAATAATATTATATTATTGCCAATTCTATTTATTACACCTGGAAAATATTGAAAAATTAATCATTATATTAAAAGCTACCTACTAATGAACTTTGATCATATTTTATTAATTAATTTCACGTGTTAGGTACTCTTTAGTCTTATTAATTAACTATTTAATATTGTTCAAGCCGTTCAAGCCTTCAAGGCATTGGGATTTGGGATGGTTTGTTATTTGTAGAGCTAGAGCGGGAAAATACCGCATCTTATTTGTAATTTTATTATATTCTTTATTTTTGAATATTATAATATTATATTAATATCTATAAATTATTATGCACTATATTATATTATATCTAGATGCTAAAAGACATTTTCATTCGTTTTTATTTTTTAAATGTCGTAAAAAAGCAGACACTTCCGGATATCGGGAAATGTAGAATATATAGTTATTATAAATTTATAATACATCATCATAATTATTTATTTGCTTTGTACTTCATTTTTATTAATTTATGACATTAAATCACCATAAATAAATTCAATATTAATTTAAAATTATTAGGTATTATATGTTATAAACCCGAAATTATGGGTAACTATTTGTCATCTACCTTTGTTAGTAAGAGTATGCTAATAAACGCAGTTTCAAATCAAGTTCTAAAGAAAGTGTAGGTACAATAGTTATAAAATATATTTCGTTAAAAGAAAAAAATATTAATAAATTAAGGTATTTGTGCCTACACGTAGGTATTTGATAACAATTCTTGGAATATGATTATCAACGTTAAATCTTATAATTTATAAATTATAAGTTAAGTAGGCAATTGTGATAAGTACCTACCTACCAATTATTATTATGAAGTTCGCACATAATACTTTTTTCAATAGATGAAAAATTATAATATTTTAATTATATGCTTTTGCAGGTTTCTTCAGTGGCGTACCAGGAATTACCCGAGAATTTGATGACCTTTTTATTTGCTCACCTCTAAAATATATTGTCCAGGAGCGGTACAACGGGTATGGTCGAATTGCACTTCTTTTAGTCAAATTGCACTTGAGTTGAAAAAAAGTAATGGTCGAACTGCACTTGGGCTTTAAAAAAGTATTTCCACAGAAATATCATACATTTTATATATATAGGTTTAAACGTTTAGAAAACACTCATTTCCTTTCCCACTTACTGGCTTAGAAGTTAGAACTGACAATGATTTTAATCATTGGCGTGGTTAAAATTAAGTAATAGATAGTTTTATACATACAACATACATCATGTTAATGATATATTTTTAAAATTTAAATTTTTTTTTTTAAATCGTTAAATATAATAATTATTGTCATTTTTACATTTTTTTTTCATTTCGATCATTTTTTTGTAGTTATAAATTAATAACAATAACATCATTTAAAAATGTTAGCTTAGTAATTCGCTTTGAACATAAAAGTTAATATATTTTTCAGTATCATTTATTTTTTCTGGTACCGTGTAGTTGAAGATCTTGTATCAGTATTCTGCATCAAAATATAAGTATCTATTTTTAATTATGTTAAAACATCATTTTCCAGTTTATTTTTTAGATTTGTAATCAGTTGCAAATTTTGAATTTTACAATACCATGATTGCTATTAATGGAATCTATATCTTATTATTCTACATAAAGGAAACATGTCATAGATTGTGTTCTAACCATGCCAATGATTAAAATCATTGTCAGTCCTAACTCCTAAGCCTGCAGTAAGTGGGAAAGAAAATGAGCGTTTTTTAAACGTTTAACCACTTCAAATGCATGATAATTTTATGGAAATACTTTTTTTTCAACTCAAATGCAACTCGATCATTTCCTTTTAGATAATAAGTGCAGTTCGACTATCCCGGTTGTAAATGCGTTAAAATGTACCGAGTTGTACACTAATTGAATAATTTTATACATAAGTATTACAATTAACAAAACTATAAATTTATATACATTATAATAACAATTTTTTTAAGGCCAAGGAGGGGGATGGTTAAACCCCCAAACCCTCCTGGCTACCCCACTGGGTTTCTTAGTTTCTACTAAGTTATTCATAACTTAAAGTTTAAGCTCCTTATGTATCATTTAATTTTAATTATACATTTTATATAAGGGTCACTGCATATGGTTAAACATTTATCTATGAACTATATAGACATGCAAATAAATCATTAGTAGGTATTTTATTAAACAGTGGCGTATTTACTGGGGTGGTGTAAGGGGTTTCAAAACCCACCCCCTAAAACTAAAATATTTTATAAAACGATTTGAACAAAATAAAAATGAAGGACTAATATCTCGTAATTTGTATTATAAATATAATATAACCCCCCCCCAGAAAATTGTATCTACGCCACTGATATTAAACATATTATTTCTTTCTGTAGTTAGTAGTCATACGTAAGCCAATAAGAAAAGTTTATATAAGAAGTATTCCAAGTTTTTAAAAGAGGTATGTTCAAAATAAATTAAAACATAATTATAAAATACACAATTTATGACTATGACAAACAAACTACTACTCGAAATTGAAAAAAAAATTTTATTGAGTACCTATATACTTTATTATTTATTCCTTTTATGGTAATTAATTTTTTTTATAATATATTATTGTTATTTGTTAGGTATTAACTTTTGAGTCAACATCAACTTACTGTAAAATTATGTGAATATTGTGAATAAATACTTGGTATATAGGTTCAATATACTATATACATATAGGCAATAGCTTAATATTACCTAGGTAGGTAATCTAAATTCTAAATAAATGCATAATAATATACCTACTAAATTATTGTGCATAAAATAAATAATAAAATACATGTACGTAAAAGTTTCAAGTTCCCATAGATAATATTTTTCGTGACAAAATAATCGATTATAAGGATATGATATTTTATTATTATACTTAACGTTTGAAATGTTTGAATATCCATACTACTTATCTGAATATCTAGGTACCTATCTATTATTATACATTGTAGTGTTTATTTGTTGGTGGAATAAATAAAGTATTATTATTATGAGATTTAACAACAAGTTTTTTACTCTAAACAAAAATGTTATCATATAAAAATCGAAAGAAAAACTAAATAATATAAAAAATCTTTAAATGTCATAAAAAGGTCAGGTAGGTACTTAGAATTTTTATTTTTGAAAACACACTTTTTTGTTTCGCTTGGAATCTAAAAATATATAATAAATGGGTACTATAGTGTTGTATAAGTATAGACAGTATAGCATACATCATATATGGGTATATCTATACGATTATTATGTATATTGTATAATATATTAATATGTTTTTGTATGGTGATGATCTACATGATCGCGAGAGTCCTTCCAGTTGTTCCACACTGTATTAGCAAATTATAGAAGCGAACGACCGATGGGTTCTCACGGACTCAACATATTAAGCGCAGTGTATTAAGCTTGTTCAGAAACTCTTTTATTTAGTTAAATCAGTATTTTAGCAGTTATTCAGTTTTCAATAAATCAAGTAATAATTTTAACAGTAATTATATTCTTGTGTTCTTATTTACCCATTTCATGCTCCAATATTATTCATAACGACAAACACACGTCATTAGGTCAAATACCTATCATATATTTCTTAAAAATCTGGAATAAATTAACATCGATACAAATCCATCCAATATTTATCAGATATAGTTCAATGATTTCGAAAGATTATA
>VUJU01002604.1:8006-35108 GCA_009835225.1 Aphis craccivora
CACCCCCATAGTTTGAAATTGGAGCATTATTTCGACTAGTTATGCTGTACACAGACACAAAAAAAAAACACACATCATTGTAAAATCAATACATTCTTCACTTCGTTAAGAATCTAAAAACACACAACATTGTAAAATCAATACATTCATCGCTCCACTCAGAATCTATAATATAAAATGTACTGGAAAATTATTTATTCTATATAAAGTATTAGAAATAGTTAATATATTATTGAGTATTTATCTTCAAGCATTTTTCTGCAATTCGAATTGGTAATTAATACATTATATTTACGATTTACTTTGAACCCAAAACATACATAGGTGCCCACAGTAATTTTTCTAGGAAGGTGCTATGTAAGATTTGTTTTATTATAAATGCCTAGTAATTTATCTTAAAACATTCAATTTAAAACATATTTTTGATGAGTCAAGGGGGGCAAGCGCCCCAGCTTGCCTCCTCCCTTCGGGCGCCTATGAAAACAGGTTTGACGATTAAGGAATAATTAAAATTGTTAAAGATAAAATTGTTGTTAATGTTGAAGACACTTTAAACGAATTTTTTAAACTTGAGAAATTAATAAAATAAATATGATTATTGTCTTCTGTGTACAGAAATTAATATACTCATATTTATTATTATTATTACATTAACTAATATATTTAGTATTTAAAAATTAAAAATCAAAAAAATGTATATGTACCTATATTGTATAATACATTTATTTATTTATGGTTTTATAATATTAGAAAAGCCTTATGATATAAGAGTGTAGTTTAAATCTGATACTCAGACCCTCCAAGTTTCAAACATGTTTTGTATCTACTGTCTATAATAATGGGCTACCATTATATTATAGGTACCTATAGTTGTAGATATAGTATATAGATTATAGATGTAATTGTATGTATTATTATCTGTGTTATTAATAATTTTTCAAACTACTCCAATTAAAGGTAACCCGTGTTAATATTTCTTTTGATTAAATTATTCTTTTCAAACTTAATTTTTGGGTATTAGTTTCGTAGCGTTTATAATCATATTATTTTAATTTACATCGGGCTGAGATTTATTTTAATTTGAAAAAATCCAGTTCATTGGTCAGACATTTTTTTTTTTTAAATATAATACATATTGTGATGACGGAAAGCGATTTTGCAAAATATGATATTTTATACTATCGATTTTGTTATCATTATCCATTTATACAGGTATATACTACATAATATAAATATAGTATATATACATTACCATCGTAACATATGCGGCATGTTATTAATTTTTCGTTTTCTCCGTGTTCAACGTTATCGATGCCTCGGCTGTATCTTTTCTTGTCTGAATCCATCTGTTCCTCCTGTTCCTCTTCCGACTGTTTAACTTAATTAATGGATACAAATAAATAAAAAATACGTTAATTATTAATATTATAAAACTCAGCTACGGGCACTTAGTATTATAAGTATAAGGTTGTCTGTGCTACAGCAGACACGGCGTTAACATTAATTGACGTGCACCAAAAATCGGCAAAAATAATGTATATGTGTCATTATTTTTCTTCGTTTTTACGCCGTAAAATATTATAATATTACATTGTGCATGTACGATTTACCGAGACATAATATTATATCGTGATGGCGTATAATATGCCCATAGGAAATACAATTCTCTGAACGCGTTTGTTTTCACAGTGTTAACACTTTTATCGTAATTATTAAAATTGTTTTTCTCTTAGCGTGTCACCAATAAATATAATGCTGCATTATAGTATTATATGAGTTGTATACGTTACAGTTCGTTTATTTATTTTAATATTTTTTTATTTTATATGGACATAGTTCAATAGTTGAATAAATTATTGTAACGTTTTGCGTTTACTAGAAAATAATAATATATAGGTATATTATTACCTACCTACCATACTATTTAGATCGATTTTATTAAACAATTATGAAAAAAGCTCAAGAAAACCGTAAGAATAACTGTCAACTGACTTGGTAGTATAAAATATACACAGCATGCTAAACACGCTCTTCTCTAATTTTTTCATTGAACAATCAATTTATTCAAATTTTGAAATGTATTTTAAGATCATATTTTAAAACTTGAGTTTTATGTACTACAAACTTCTGTTTTTCAAATGAGAACTTTTTTTCTCAACACTTTAATCAAACTTAGGACTTATTTTTTAGGGCTGACAATTGAAATGTAATGAATAAGGTTGAAAAATTGTTTATTTTTGGGTCATATATAAACGTCTTTAGTTAAATTTTAAAGAGGAAGTAATGCGAAAGCGGTCCCCTCCCGGTCGTCGATTAAACCCGGAAAAAAAAAGTTAAATTTTAAAACAATCAATTACCTAGCACTGAATTAAAAAAAAAACAGAATGTCAATAATATTTCGTAACATTAATAGATATCAATCATTCATATAGATTTCATAAATAATATATGTGATCTTTAAATGATCATAAAAATTGAATATAATGCCCTTAATTTTTTTTTTTTTAATAATTGCCAACTTAGCTTTTATTTTCAACGTTCTTATAATTTACTTGTACCTAATATAGGTACCCACCTAATTTTGTTTACATATATACATTATTTTATTTATGTTTTAATATTCAAAGTTGGAAAAATTATTTAGTTTTTTAACACATTAATAAACATTTAAATGGATGTCATATTTTTTGAACTGTTAAGCACTATAAAATAAAATTTAAAAAATAGTAGATTTAGTTTAGGTACTATTAGTCGTTATTTATCATAGCACTAGCTCAAAGGGTTAAATACGATTATTACTATTATTACTTTGCGTACCTAATAGAAATTTAAGTATTTTTATATTAATTAGAATTATTGCTTTATTATAAATTTAAAAGTAAGTAAATAATTTATTAACCGATCAACGTTTAAAGTCTTTATAATTTATAATTATTAAGTATTTAATTACAGTATAAATAATAAAATAATGTAAAAAAAAAAAAAAATTTCGCCAAAATAACTTGGCTTAGGTACCTATTTCATTAGTTATTTTCATAAATAATTTTTCAAAATGTTTTCGGAGACTAGAGTAAATTAAAATATAATTATTCTTTATATAATTTATAATATAATGTACCTACTATTTTTATTTTTAAACTTCAAAAAAAAAAAAAATTCTTATACTATTGCAAAATAAATATCGATAATATTAATAAAAAAATAGTAATTACCAAAATGACTGTTACACGTATTTCTGTTTTTATTTGATATAGTACATAAAAATAAAATTATTGAATTTTTAACAACCATTATAAAATACATTTTATTTTTTCTACTAATTAATTAATTAATGTCACAAAATAAACGAATAACTGAATTGCGGTACCGACGTATAATTTTTTTTTAAATTTTAAAATGGTGTTCTTATATTGACGGAATATAGTTACCTACTGCGATTTTATCGGTGCGTCTGTAACGACTGCGGTTTCGTCGAGTCTGTCTAAAAAAAAATCAAAAAAAAAATTGCAAGCGACTCATCGATATTTTCTGCGTCACAATAATCAAAATATGTAGGTGTGAGTATAATGTATCTCAGTATTTTATTTTCTCCACAATATCATTTGTTGAAAGATGAGATAATACTATCATTTGTATTTTGCGTAGTATTCGAATCGGCAAAATAATAGTGTGGTATGTGGAAGTGGCTTAATAAATGTATGAGAAGTACAGGAAAAAATTTGCGTTCCAGTGATTTTTTTTCTCGAGTTCGATGCAACTGGTCGTCATAACCATTGTTACTCTTAATATAGTTGCCCTTTCCTGCAGTTCATGTAAATTAATCGTCACACATTCACACGAATCAGTCATAACGCATACGCCATCACAAAAATTGCAATATTTACTTATTCTTGGTAATTTTTTTAAATTTGTTTGCATTTCCATCATGTGCAGGCTACTGCACAATCCTCATATACTTACATTGTACGACACGCGTAACAGGTGTTACGATAATTATTATTACATATTTTACTGTCACTATAGTATTATATTAACGAATAACATTATTTATGGGCATACCTTATACATATAAATGAATCTTCCTATTTTTTTATTCTACATAGACTCAATAACTACTGCAATCGTTTTAAATAAAAGTTATATCAGAACTATAGATTTCTTGACACTCGGAAGGGTTAGAAGTTTTGTTTTTCAACCCATATTGGTCGCTATTATATAAGGTGGGTCACACATAAATTTCATTTGGGACCACAAATTGTATTGTACCTACTTTAATTTTTAAAATACTTGTATTTATACAATTTTTTTTTATTACTAATATATATATTTTTTTTATGTCTATTAATCGTCCCAGTGGCAGCCTTCAACATTTTTAAATATAAATAACACACTTTTTAATGGTGTATTCTAATTATTTAAGTTTTTTATTATTAATAATATTTATTTTTTTGAAGTCCTATTTTCCCATCCTTTAAATGACTACGTGCCTTACAACTGCTCTATGTTTTTTTATTCGTCGGACAATACTGCAACTATTATATAAAGTAATATAATATAGGTAATATTAGGTATAGGTACTACAATAATGTTTATATCGACTGTTTTAATAGTTATTAGCAGGGCTAAAATTTGTATGCAATAAAAAATTGTAAAATATGCATTTTATTTACCAAAATTTGCAAAAATATACATTTTAATTTTTAAAAGATATACAGAAAAATATAGTTACTAAAAAAATTGATGTTTTATTTTTCGTCTTTCATTAATTGTTGTTTCAGTAATAAAATAAAATTCGCATTCAATAGTGGAAATACATAACGCGTTAAATACTACTTATTTAAATATAACTTATTCAGTATAATAATACTATTTTTTTTTTAATTTTCGATTATAAATGATCGGCGATTGGCTAGTACCTAGTATTGATTTGTATTGGCTGAAGCTTCTTTCAAAGTCACATCATGTACTCGCAGTATATTTAAAATTTAAATAAAGGAATTCGTTCTGATGTTTAATTACAATTGAGATTGTCCTCGTTTGATTAATCATTTATTTTTTAGATTCTGAACGAAGTGATGAATGTATTGATTTTACAATGATGTGTGTTTTATTTTTATTTTTGTGTCTGTCACCACGTTTTGGAGCAGTGAAAGTGCTTCGATTTCAAAAAGTGAGCCCTGTTTCTGATAAAAAAGTAAATCTAGTTGGTACTTTGGGGGGTCAAAAGTAAAAAATTTCCAATAGTTTTCAAAAGCGTCAGGAAAAACCCTAAAAAAGTAACAGAAAAACGGGAATTTTTACGCAAAATTACTTCAAAATTACTTGCAAATTTTCGCATTTTCGAATGATTTCGTAAAAATTTGAGCTATAAACGCTTATAAAAAAAAAATTGTGACTTACGATTTTTAATTTTTTTTAGCTACAATAAAAACAACTCATAAGGAACCTTGTATTAAATTTTCAAAATTTTTTGGTCATTCAACGTTTTTTTATCGACACTTCAAAAAAAATTCAGTGGTCTAAAAATTACTCAAAAAAAGTCAAAATTTTTTGAAAATTTAACTGTATATAGATAACACTAACATAAAAATTTGGTAAAATTTTCAAGTATTTACAGTGATTAGTTTTTGACTTATATTAACAACCATATAAAAAAATGGATTTGGTCGAAAACTGGTTTTGCCTAAAAATTCCTGTTTTTCCTTGATTTTTTTAATGGTTTTTCCAGGCTTTTTTGAAAACTATTTGGAATTTCAAAAAATGACCTCTTCAATGCACCAACTAGATTCACATTCGAATCGGAAACCACCCCCAAAGTTTGAAATTGAAGCATTATTTTGACACGTCCTCGTGTACACAGACACACACAAAAAAAAAAACACAGAACATTGTAAAATCAATACCTTTATCGCTCCGCTCAGAATCTAAAATTAACAATTGTAAACAAAAATTGTACATATGTATTTTTGATATTTCTAAATTGCTATAATGCTATAATTACTTACAAAAATGAGAAATTTTATATATTGAGATATATTCAAGTATTATTAATAATAAATAAAAGGATAAATAATATTAAAACAAATAGCTTAAATTTGGATTAAATATTTTGAAAATTCATTGTTTACAAAAAAAAAAAATAATAATAAATTTAGTAATAATGGATTATATCAATATTCTTCAATATTTTTCAAATAATAAAAATCGTTTGAAAATCAATGGTATTTAATTATTGAAAATTTTTATCCAATGATGCTAAAATTAAAACTTGAATCGATCATAAAAATATTTGTTGTTTAAAACTACTCTCTTTATTTCTAAATCATATGAAATAAAATGATGAAGAAATTTGAGTAACATATTAAAGTTATTGGTGTTAAAGTTCAAAATGAATAACTGTTTTGACTAAAAAATAATTTACATGTTTAAATCTATAATATAATATTAGGTACCTAAATATTAATATATTATAATATCTAGAAGATACTTATATAAATAGTCTCTATTACAATACATTTAGTTAAATTACAAAAATAAAAAATAACAAATAAATCGATCATGTTAAAAATAATGTTTGGGAACCTATAAATTCCCGTTTTAGCTTATTTTTGTTTTTGTTTTTCTCGATTGTTTGATAAAGTAATAAGATTTTTTTTTTTTTTTTGATCCCTTACTAACTTGATCCTATGTGCTATTTTAAGCCAGTCTTAAACAAACATCAAACAATCATATGCTTTATAAAATTCAGTTAAAAATTGTATTTTTTAAACAAAAAAATTGTATCATCATAGGACACTCCTTAAATAGTGTAAACAAATTATTATTAAAATAAATTTACTTTAAGACACTTGTATTTATGAATTATTACACATAGAAAATCGAAATTTAAATAATTTCATCATTAGAGAAAGAATAAAAAGCAGCGAACCTATACTTTGTGAATTTCCGTGTATACCAATGAAATTGATAAATAATAACAGTTGACATAAAAAGTTTTCAAGAAATGTAATTTGTAATAGAAAACGACATATGGAGATAATGAAAATAATTGTTTATTAAGTTTAGTATATTATAATAAAATATGGTATTAAAATATTTAAACAAAAGGTTATTGTTTCAAAAAAAGGTTTTGATTTATATTACACTTTTGAACAGTAGAAGTTATTATTTGAATACGATAAGATATATTACTAAAACTATAGAATATTACTTAATAGTAGTTGGAGTAGATTCTATACAATATAAAATATTAAAAATACAGTAAATATTGAGCGTAGGTATGTTATAAAATCTATAGGCTCAAAATTATGTTTATATATATACATAATATTTAAATTATTTTCTTACACTATACTTGAAAATAAAATTTGAATTTCACAATGTAGATAAGAGATACACTGCACATAGATGAACAGTAAAAAAAGATTTGGTTCACGTTGTTTTCATATTTTTATGATTTATGTATTTTAGCGATCCGGGAAATTATAATTTTTATTAGATATTTATAGATAAGTTAACTGTATTTCTGGACATACCATAGTTAAACCAATGGTAATTATTTTAATTGCCGTTTTTATGATCCTATTATGCTTTACTGTGTAAACGTTCTCCATGAATATTGATTATTGTTCAGAATAATACGTTACATTGCGATAATGATACACCTAATGTTTAATCAAATTACAAATAACAACAATATAATATTTCGTTATAAATTATATAGATGAAATCAAAGTTGTCTTATCAGACATAAAACATTATTCCGCGATTGAATTGGTTTAAATTTTGAAAAAAAATATATACCTATGCTACAGAATTTATATTTTATTTAAAGTAGGTGGTTTCAAATGTTTTTATATTTCCCAGTCCACAGTTATTGTTTATAATTGTTTTTTTTCTTCCATCGATTGATAAAATCAGACATGTGTACAAGGCTATATACATTATTTGATAAACAAAATTGTATATATATATATCTAAATACTTATAACTTTATGGTCACTATAATATTATATTGTTGTATTTAATTGGATGACAAATTCATATTTTTTGCTATGTATATTATAATATATACATATAGGCACTTTATATTGTTATGTTAAATGTAAATAGTAGGTATCTACAATTAATATTTACACTTATGGCGGTTTTGATTCGTTTTTATCGACTTTTCCCAGCTATTACAAACATGAGCAGTTCCAAGAACAGTTAAAACAAGTCTTCAAATTATTTACGATTTATACAATTGCAACGCCGACTTCAATGGGATACATCACGAATTTGTCGATTGTCCTAGACGTAAATTGACGACACATAGAGTTCTACCAATAGAATAATCCTATAACAACATTAGGTATTTTCAAACTTTATACGGTATCCGTTTAGTATTCTCGGTCGATAGTAAAAAAAACATAACCAATACTAGGGATTTAAGTTAGTAAGAAACCGGTAAATCCTTATTCCTAGTCATATAATAATATAATTTATTATATTGTGCTTTAATAGAGACTCAGTAATTAGGTACAAATAATTGTGCAATATAAAACGTAGTACGTTATTTATTTATATTATACTTAAATACGGGACGAGCAGAATTGAATCATATTATGTTATACTATATGTGTGTGGTATTACCTTTAAAGTCCTGCAGTTTTTTCCTAGCATTGATCATTGGATTTATATACGAAGGCATTGGCTTAGCTCGAGAGACCAAAACTATAATAATAATAATATAGGAATACAATAATTATTAGGTGTAACGTTAATATAGATGATGGATGATAGATTACAGATAAATGTATTTTATTATGACATGGTCATTGTATATTTGTATCTATATCTATACGCGGCTTGAGTAAATGCAAAATGAATAATAATAATAAATGATTGACTGACTAACCATATATTAATATTATATTATTATATTATGGTTCGGTGTTACCTACCTATTTAATATTTTACCCCATTCGATTTGGCGAGGACTCAGATGGTGAGATTATGACTATTTGCATGTAACGAAGAATCGGGACTGTTGCCATAGAGATTCGGCCACCACAGAAGTGTCAAGGTCTAGTCCAATAGATGCACGCGTGACGTGCTCTACTTTTCGCTTTAATTTTTTTTTTCAATATGTCAACACCCTCATCGTTTTTTAAACTTTCGGCCGTCATGTTTGGTGTGTATGATGTGCATTATCGTCGTGTTATATTGTATTACCTAAACCGCACTTGTGATGACATTAAATCGGCTGAATCGGTAGTGCGAGACCTATGTAGGTAGGCGTGTTTGTATGTTAATAATATTGTTACACATATCATGTATTAGCGGTATCATATCAGAGACATTTTGTGATATAAAAAAAGAAGAGTACCTATATCACGCACCGTGTTTGTTATTACAAAAGAATTAATCAAACCGATCAATCGATCTAACAATTAAACTGGAATTTTCAAATTACCAAACTCCACGAGATAAAACAATACCTATATGTATCACATCCATTGGATATCCCGAGAAAACATGAGACATCAAAATAAATAGGCATCGCATTGGCCATTTACAAATATCGCACATTTTCTTCGTGAACAAAGAAGAACCACTGATTTATCTACCTTTATTCGTTTAGAGCCTAACGGAATGCATGATATACAATAAGGAGTTCAGGGAAAGTTAGAAAAATTAGAAATTCCCCAGACTCGACCAAATCAATAGTCTATTTTATATTCTCGTCAAAGCTAATAAATTAACTGGAAAATTAATTAATTAAAAATATTAATTTAATCAAAATTTTTATAATCCTCTATTGAATGTATTTATAAGTTGTAAATTTCTTTTGTAAGTTGCAATAGCCATTTTATTCACAGTAATTATTATTTTTATGAAATGTATTTATTTATTAATTTTTTTTATAGAAATCAATGCCATTTAGATTTTTGATAACTGCAGGTATTTTAGGCTGGTTGCTTATGTCATCGGTTTTTAAGTTAATAATTTAATAATATTATTAAACTTTGATCACGCTGTGTTGATTTAATATATACATTATACTTACCGCCTTCATTATTATTTATTTTATAGCTTTGATTTCTCTACTGTCTGTCGCGGATGTAATTTATGAACTTTTAATATAAATAATAAAATATAGGAAGAGCTCGAGTTTATAATAATTATAATATGTGTATAGTATTTATGAATATTAATAGTTTTCTCAAACAAAAAAATTTTCTTGGTCATCAAGCATGTTGAAAATGGTCCAAAAATATAAATTTTAAATATTATTAAACTTAACGTTTATATAAGTATAGTTTCAAAAATGTTAGCAATATTTGATATGTTTATAATAAATCACTTTTCAAAATTATGAATAGAGGTACTCATTTAATGTACGAATGTACCTATAATTATATGAATATTGTAATTGGTGTTTAGCGGTTTATAGCACCCTTACAGAAAAGCGTCTTTTATAGATGAATAATCATTTTACAGTTTAATAAACTTCGGAATACGTTTTGCTAAATATTATTTTTATAATAATATAATGGTTATTTTATATACATTATGCCATACGATTAAAAAAAAAAAAACCTTGAAATTCTTTAGTGCATAGAAAATGTGTAATTTGTAACCTTTTGTTTCGAATTCAACTAGGATGTTGTTGTAATCCAGAAACAATAATGTTTGAGTAAAGATTTAAGTGCACATACCTAAGCGTAATTCTGTCACATGCTATCGCTAAATTGTTACTCGTATCTATGTCTATAGTCAATTTAATAGTAATTGAAATCGTCCCGAATTAATAAACTTGACTTAAAACAACTCTTCGGTTTCTCGTTCAATATCAACTGCGATAGACATTCATTTATTCATAAAATTATTTAGAATAAAATACCTAAATACGTATGAATATAATTTAAATTTTAATATTTTATAGGTATTATAATAATCAGTTATCCGTAAATATAATACTAAACCTGAACATTTCATAATTCTTGGAATAAAAACTACCAAATTGTGTAACAGTTATCTAATAACTGGATTACAATTATATGGAAATCTTTTAGTACAGACTCTATAAAATTAAAATAAAATGATTAGTATGTATAACAGCATCTTGAAAAAAAGAAACGCAGTATGGTTATCTTAAAAGACTATACAATTAAAAAAAAAAACTAATTTTTTTATCAAGTGAAAATATAGGACTTTAAAAAAGAATAATTTTATTTGTTTCATAAACTATAATTAAATTTATTATCATTTGACATATATTAATTAAATTATGTTATGAATTATTGGTTATACGAATAAAATAAGCATCACATCTAAATTATTTATTTATCCATTATTACTTATTTACGTATATTTAATGTTTAGTATTTTATTATTAAAATATAATATAATTTGTTTTTTGTTCTTTTTTAGAAACTGCCTTTTATCACAAAGTTTACCTTAGTGATAGGTGAAACAGTATTGTCGAAAATATTAATAGTATTATTCATTTTTATGACTGTTAAGCAAAGAAAATATTATTATTAACAGTATATTGTATGTTTAGCTTATGTACATAATATATTGTGGTGGTTGGGTTAACTTATTATCCATAATTATGTATTTACTTTATTGTGTTGTGTATTTGTTACTGACATTACCTTTGCCGATTAATAGAGCAAGACAAAAAAAAATAAGATATTATATTATAATACCTATTACAACAAAATAATGTCAACGATAAACGTCTTTGTCATATGATATTGTAAGCTTAAGCCTTTCAAAAGCTTGTTCTGACCCGGGCCTATAACATGCATGTAGTCTAAGCCCTGTAATAATAATAATAATAATAATAAGAAAAATACAATCAAACAATACGGGACATTTTCACTGTTTTTCAATTACCGAGTCACTTGACTGACGTTTCTTTGTTTTGCAAAAGTCAACACATAGGACATACAGTGATACAAAAAAATACTAGACAAATAATTATATTTCGTTTTAAAGCGATGGGCAGACGTTTTTGGAAAAAACAACGAATCTCGTGGATTAATATTTATTTAACTTACTGTACTATCATCGTCACATCAATATGTTAATAACACGTGATGGTATCAAATTGAAAACATAAACATTTAATGTTTCTAGATTACAGATGATTTATTATCAATTTTATATTGTCACTGGTAATATATTTTATGGTTATTAATTATTGAATTAAAAATTTAATTGTAGATATTCTTAGAATGTAGTGTTAAATGATTAGCAGTCATCAAAAGTAGGTATAATCGAGTATCTAAAATAATAATGTGATGATTACCTATAGTTGAATATTATTAAAAAAATTCATTTAAAATATATATATATATATATATATATTATATTAAGCCGACTCGTGACTTTGGAGCTACGGTATTATTGCTTAATTATTTTTATAATATAAATTATAATCATATAAAAATTATTTTATTAAAATGTATAATAGGTATTTTTAGTGTTTTTCAATATTTTATAAAAGATATCTAGTCTTTTAAATAAACTTACTGCATTACAGCTATTAATAGCATAGACATTTTTTTGATGAGTAAATCTGTCTATTATTTCATTCGAAGGAAACGAATTTTGGTGGAAAAGAGAAAGGTACACTTCGGTAGAAATAGGCGTGTTGGGTAAAAAAAAGGTACACTTTTAGTGGATAGAAACGAGAACATTTTCTAAGTTTTGATCCAACGAAATAGTAGGTACGCAATCCATTATTAATGTCATCTTCTATAACTTCTATAAGTACTATTAGAATACTTGTAATAATATTTTTAACATGTTTATAATTTATATGGTTTATTATTGTAGATAAAGTTATTTTTTATATTTTATCAAACAAGCTGTTTGATTCTGTTTATTTTATTAATGTCCATCAAATTATGAATTTTATTACTTAAATTTGTAATTTGTAATAATTGACAACCAATTATAAATTAGTTTATTATTAAATAAACAATAATATTTTTACAATATAAATTTTGGGTTTTTAATTAACGCATTTTACCATAGTCATATAGGTGAATAATAATATACAAATAATACATAACATATAGGACTTAAGTTTTAAATACATTTTTTTAATATTCTTTTCACCGCGTTAATAGTACCTGGTCATATAAATATTTTACTATAACGCGTTGTCAAGATTTATTTCATCATATGTGTAGTGTGTATATAAAATAATATTTTAAGCGATTTATGGTTATTAATAACTCGCAGTAGTCAATAAATGTAATTTAATTTAATTGAGATAATAATTATTAGTTATTAATTTTAAAACTAACTTAAAACTAGCTGATAATATTTTTAACACATGTAAGTATTTAAATGGTTTTAATATTATTTTAAAATAAAATAATAGTTAATTAATAATCTATGGTGGCTTGAAATCTATAAAATAATACATAAATTTCATTTATTTAAGCGTACGCGTAGTATATTTACAAAATTTTTATCATATTTAAATTCTGCTTCAATACAAAAATGTCAAAACATGACGTTTATTTTTAAATCTTATATTTTCTCAAAGATTTATACCGACACAAATGTGTTATATTAGAATAAAATATTATAGTATCCATATACATAATTCATATTTACCAGCGCAATACGTCATGTTGTCATACGTCATAATATTCGTTTGTTTATTTATTGAAACGCGTAAAAATCAAAAATGAATAATTTAAGTCTTCGATAATAATATTATATCAATCAAAACAAATAAACAAGTAAGCTAATTTATAACTGATTGAATTATACATTTCATTGTACGGCAACTATAGATATAATCGATGAGCTTGCGGAACCCGAATACAGCGTAGGTACGGATCGGTTTAAGTGAATTTAGAATATAAACGATAAACGGTTTGGATAGTCGTTGGTAATATACTAATATTATTATGATAAACATTTTAATCTATTTTTGATTACAGAGCATTTAATAAAAAAAAAAACCTCAGTTTTTTTTTATTATTAACTTGTATTGTCAATTTGTTAGTCACTCTATCCATTCTGATTGGATTATAAGTCTATATCATTGTAATTGCTGTTTGTATATATTATCGGTTGGTTCCTTGCATACATATTATTATTATTATGCCATTGAGCTGGGGCAATTCAGTAAGTAAGTAAACGAATAAAATGTGTATATACTGTATATAATATAATATACATAAAACTAAACACTTTTACTTATTGATTATCGTTGTTAACATAATAGGTTGAAAGACGGTTTCAACTTAGAACTTTAACTAGGTATGTATATTAACTCTTTCGACTTAGATTCAAACAAATAACAAAAAATTATCAAAGAATATTGACATGTACTGTTTGAACTTTTCAGTATCAAATATTATACGATGTTGTAGCACTAACCAAAGACAATGTTCGCACCGAGCAGTGCATTTACCTTATAGTTATATTATGACGTGTAAACGAAAACTGCAACTGATAAATTGAAATATTCATCACATTTTAGAAGAGAAATTGTTTGAATAAAAAAATGTTGAACCTGAATAACCCTTCTATTTTTAATAAGTTTTTATTACAATGTATTTAACATGATATCATATTATAATTATATTAATGTAATGCATACACAGCAACAGTCACGGAAAAGATCAAATAACATAAAAAAAAAATAAAGTAATAATAAAATAATATTAGGATAATAATAATTTATAATAATAACATATTTTGGTTGATAAGAACGACTGAGAAATCTCAAAGACCATATTGAATTAAGTATAATATAAATCAGTGTTTTATTGTGAATACTTACAGATTAAAAATAGATAGTAGTTGGCGCGGATCTAGAAATATAAAATGGCGAGGGGGCTATATTTATTTCAGAAAAAGTATTAATTATAATTTTAGTACACAACACCAAAAGATAAGATTTGATAACAATATTAATAATTTTGTTTATAATATATCAAATTCCTAGATTTTAACACATAATTATATAAACAAATACAATTTATTTAAATATATTTTTAAAGACCTCCTCTAAAGATCCTAAAACCGCTCTGGATCTGTGACTGTAGAATGTCACATTATATTATTATTATTCGTTGAAAAAATATTGTTTTTACAATCTATATTCTATATCATATTATTTATAGAATTTGTGCATTTGGTGACATTTTAAAGCATAATATAACACGATGAGCCCACTAGGGTCGAAAGAAGAGCTGACGGCCAAGAATAATTAAAAAAAAAAAAAACAATTGACACAATGTGAACTGCGACGATTGATATTTTCTTGTCTTCGAGACAGTCTTTCGGCCACCCTATATCATAGAGATATAGGTAGTATAACGTGATCGTGTTCGTTGATTGTCAATAAACACACTGATCACGACATTTCTTTCTCGTGTAAGCCGATGTTATAATGTTTATCACCGTATATTATAATATTATTATTATTAATAACGGGTATGACTCCTCAGTCCTCAACGTTATTGTTCATAAATCAAGGACACAGTACATAAATATATTATTAAAAAATAAAATATATCATTTCAATTTAAATTTTAAACAAATGCAAATACTATGTGTAATAATATAATAGTAATAGTAATAAATAAATAATGATACTGCATATAGTAACACTATAAAAATAATTAATAACAACAGACGCAATACACCGTAAGCAAACCGACTGAACGCGTTGGAATCGGTTTCAGCTCGTACACTGTAAATGCGATTTCACGTCGACGATGAAAATAATTTATTGTGTTATAGTTGTTGTAGGTGGAAGGTACATATTACACGTGTACGCGTGTAGTATAATAATAAATTGTTGTTTGGACATGCATAGTTGACGTTTTTTTTCTTTTTATCATCTGCGAACAAGTGATATTAATGTCAATTAGTGCTTAGTCATAATAAATTATACCGTTATCCCGGGAACGTCTGATTATCACAAACATATTGAACAAAATTAAATCGAAATCTAAAACTCGTCACTAATTATAATAATAATAATACAATATGTATAAATATAGCACATGTGTATCGTTCTAATGAATAAATACGCTATATTATAATATTTTTCACAATTGATAAGTATAAAAATTACCCGACAATGTTCATAGGCCGGAGAACTAGGAGGAAGAAGATATTCCATCTCACTAATTTTTAGCGAACCGATAAACGTCTAAAACATGATAGTATTTAATCATAGTTTTTGGTGCTTTTTGGTAGCAAATTGAATTTAGATTGTGCTTTATTGGTATGCGTGTGTGTGTATTGTGTGTATGAAGAAGTCTAAAGCAAAATTTTCTGAGTAATTTTAAAACAATATGTAAAAACAACTGTATATGTTTATTAATACAAAAGCTTGAACATTTAGTACGAGAATTCTTGTAAGTTTTTCTTACTGGAAATAAATATATCGAAAAATCAAAAAATTCTATGCTGTATAAGTTTGTTTTTTAAGAGGTAAAACATAATATCATCATATTTCTTGTGGTGTGCATATTTTTTAATTGAGAATTAAAAATGTTTATTAACTTAAACTTATGACACGGACGTCATATTAAATATGACACGCGGGTGTATGATATGAGGTATTCCAAAGTATTACCGGCGGGGCAAGTGAGAAAATTATTTTAAATTAAATTAAATAAAAATTGCATATAGAACAATATTTTAAATAGAGACACACTGTCTTCATCTATTTCTTAGGATATTTTATAAAAAATTATATTGTTATTTATTATAATATGATAAATTATTATTATTATTAACTTATAAGTTAACAATAATGCATGCTATTTCTATAGCATTGTTGTGAACATAATGTAAATTGAATTGTTCAATGAGTCTAAATATTTCAACAAGGTAGTTAAAGCTTTTATGTAAATTATAGGTGTCCAGTGGGTTACTATAGTGGGTGTGTTTAAGTTTGAATTCATTTGTCATTGGAAACGAAAAACGATTCTGAGTAGATACGATCAGCATACATCACTAAGTATTTTTCATTATATCTATAGTTATAAAGTAATTTATTTTATTTTTAGTATTACAGTCGATTGATATAACTTTTTCTGAAAATGTTGCGTTTATTATATTTTATATTATATAATATTTCAATTATATTATTATAATAATATGTATTTATACTACATATTATTAACCTATATAACTCAACACTTAATAATATTATTTTTTGAAAATAATGTAAAGGAGTAAAAATGGATTCATAGTATAAATATAATATAATATCTTAAAATAAATCAAAAATGTCATTGCGTATAGTAAATTGTATAATTAAATACTATATTATGCAAAAGTTTTAAGTTTCCACAAAAAATGTTTTTAAATTATACCCGAATAATATTAACATTGTTACGTTTATTGTTAAATAAGTATATTTCGTCCAAAATTTTAACTTAAAATGTCTATAAAAAATAGTCGTCTTAATATATTTTTTAGATTCTATGGTTTCAGTATAAACTACTAATGAGGAATTTCAAATTCAATATTCAAAACTTAAGTAGGTATAAAAAGAAAAGTTTATATCAATTTCTAATTATAAAATAATTAGAGTTTTAATTTTAACCTCAAATTAATTTAAAAAAAATATATGATAATAATAGACTTTTTATATTTTTATACATTTATAAGAATATAATTATATATATTGGATCTTGTATTAATTTTTCAAAAAGTGAATATTTAGGGAATAATTTTTTATTGGTATTTATAGAAAAAAAAAATAAGAAAATTATGTTACAAATATTTCGTGATTATTAAAATGTTTAATATGAATATAAATATATATTTATGAATTTCAACAAAAAGTAATAATTATTTAGAATATTAGGAGGAAATAGTTATTACACGGATGAAAATCTGTGCCATAAAATGTTTAAATTTAAGCGGTTATAAGAAATTAATTTGATTTTCCGGGAAAAACTTTGTTTTTTATAGTTCGCAAAATATATAAAGAACCTTATACATACTACAATTTTTACTAAAATTTACTGTACTACAATTTTAAAGTTTAGGTATAAATAAGAAATGTTAATGAATTTTGAACTCTAATTTTCAAGATTCTAAATTTAAATGGTTATAAAAATATTGTGATTTCAAATTGTTCGTCGGATCCCAAATGGCTCCCGTCTATTGTTTGCTTATTTCCAAACGGCTCCCGTCAAAAAAGGTCTAACAAACAGGTAATACCTAAATGGCTCCCGTAGGAAAAAAAACTTAAATTAAAGTTCAATCATGTCAGTTCACTTAAATTTTTAAAAGAACTAGAGTTCATTAGGAGTAAATAATTTTCATCTAGTGAAATAACACGTATGGATTATATAAAAAAAAATTATGCCTAAATTAGTTGCCTGATGTATGATTTTTTTTTAAAACTAACATTTTATATTATTTTAATAAAAAATACACAATATATGATTTTTCTGTATAAGTTTTATAATTTACTAGTTTACACCAACAAAAGTTTAATCACACCTCTTTTAAGACAGTTTTAAGTCTGTATAAAATGAAAATGAACTTGTGATTTAAAAAATCGGAGCCATTTAGAAATTTACATGTTCGTAAAACCTTTTTTGACGGGAGCCGTTTGGAAATTTCTCTTTTTGTAAAACGGGAGACGTTTAGGAAAATGGGGGCCGAATGGGCTACTATAAAATTGTTGATACTTTTTAATTGGAAAATGAGCCACTTGTTAGGAATTTCGTATTACATTTTAAAGCATCTTTATCCATTCATAAATTTTAAAATTAAAAAAAAAATGAAAGTTTATTTGATTAAATTATTAGATTACTTAGAAAAGGGAGGTTATGTATTTGATTTTCAATAGGTTTTCCTTCTTTTTTGTTACCATTCTTATCTCTTATCATCATTTAGCTATGGTAATAGGAAATGGTATTCTAAAAGTTTCGTATGACCTTATTATTTTTTTAATTTGACATTTTAGTTAAAGGTTATTTTTTCATGTAATCATTAGAAAATTCGCCGAAGAATAGCAACTTATGACGTACTTAAAAAATAAAAAAATCAATATTGTAAATCACAAAATAATACAATAATATGTTTTCCAATTATTATCTATTAAATTCTATGTTTACATTGATTATTGGTGTAAATCAATGTTACTAAATTATAATATTAATAGATTTTTTATATACTTATTTTTTGAACTAACAGTAGAGGACAATTATTCTAAAATTATTATTATTAATTGGTAAATATATAATAATTATATATAAATTATTATTGAACAGGATGTAATAAGTATATAACTTGACGGATGCTGACCTCAACACAACGTGACTGAACAGAGTTAATTGTCAGTAAAAGGTTCGTCATCATGGAACTCAGAAATCAACATTTTTAAGTCACATTTTTGAAAAATTGGTAACCAATTTATACACGATATAAGTTTAACAATAAAAGCTTTGTTTTCATAATTTCAGGTTTTCGTAAAATACAATATTTTTGTAATCACCGATCAAACAATTAACCTACACAACAGTGCTTATTATTTTAATAACATGGGTTGATAATGTTGATAAATATTTTCCACAAAAACAGTTTAAATGTGTTTAAAATGTTTGTATTGTTTTCCTCTATTAGTCTACATGCTAATATTATGAGATAATTACTTATAACTACCTAATGTACTAGGCTTTTCAGTTAATTAAATTATGAAATTATAAAAATTTTATATGTAAAATTACTCAAAGAGATAGTGTGTATTATTAATGTTATTACTTATTTTAAATATAGACAATGTGTATAAAATAACCAATTTTAAAAGTATTCTCAATCAATTTTTTTATTGTGGTGCCTACAGTCCCCTCGTTAATTTACCTATATAATAAATACGCTGTGATAAGGTTTCCTACTAACATTTTAATTTCCTACTAAATCCGAGGCTTTAAAATATTACATAAAACGTATTATTGCAAAATATTAATAATAATACACCCTTTGCCCTGATCGGTATCAAATATCAGTACCTACCCTATAATAATAATAATAAAATGTGACTATTATATTATTATAATATATAATTTTCTTTTGGAATAAATCATTTTACATTATCAGATTAAATTCGAGGACATATACATTAACATAAGTGTGTACCTTGTAAAATAATAGACATATCAATGTTCCATTATGGCCTATACCTACCAAAATAATTTGGGCAGTTTGAAACAACCGTAATATAAAGATAGGAAAATATAATATAAGACATTACTGCAAGTGAGAATAAATATGTAGTTTCTTTTAACAATATTTGTTTTGGTTGATTTTTTATTTACCAAGTGTTTTAAGTAATAGACCATAACATGCCAGTGGAGAGTGGAGAAGAGTGCCACAGGGGTATCCCTCGAAATGTTGACTCATTACTCAGCTTATTTAAAATTTAAAAGCTCATATCCAATAAACTATTTGTCCAACATTTGATTTTTTTTAGATTGATATACACTGAATAATACGTTTTTTAAAAATATGAAATTAAAAATGTATGTTTTCATTCAATAGAGTAAAAAACTTAAAAATGATAACTATAAAGAAATAGTACTTAAAACATATCATTTTTTTCAAAACTACTGTTTTCTAATGAATTAGAATTATGCAAAAGAAATATTTTCAAAAACTTGAATGTTTTCTGAAATTAGGTATGCTTCACATTACATTAAACAAGTCACACGCAAGCATTAGGCTATTAGTTATTACATATATATATATAAATATATTATTAAATAAATTATAGATAAATTTAAAATGTAAAAAGTATTTTTTTTTTTTCATAAAAATTATCAGAAAATTTTCAAAATTTAATAAATATTTTTTTATGATTTTATTAAAGTATTTTTTCAAGATGTAAGGGAGTAATTACTAATTTTACATTTTGCATCTTATCTTGTCGATGAAGTTTGCTTACGCTTATGTTGATTTTATACTTATATAAATATATGATTGTTGTTTTATGCTATTCATCCGACAGAAATTGAGATTGAACATATTTTGAGATATTTTGCTGGTTTGCTGGTGTACAATCAACTGATAAAGTGTGTAATCAACATTCCATAGTCTATATAAAACATGCATGGTTTTTGAGATGCATAATCATAATTATTTTATATACAGTTAAATTTTCATAAAAATTTGATTTTTTTTGAGTTATTAATAGACCACTGAAATTTTCGATTTTTATGAGAATTTTTTTTTGAAGTGTCGATAAAAAAATTTTGGATGACCGAAAATTTAATACAAGGTTCCTTATGAGTTGTTTTTATTGTAGCTAAAATAAATTAAAAATCGTTATGGTCACAATTTTTTTTTATAAGCGTTTATAGTTCAAATTTTTACGAAATCTGTCAAAAACGCGAAAATTTGCAAGTAATTTGTAGTTGAAAAATCATAACAATTTTTGAGTTAATAACTAAGGATTAAAAATACAACACTAAGTTTTCCATAAGTTTTCTTCAAGTATCTATAGAGAAAACTCGAAACATCATGTTTGATTTTTAAATTTTTACGAAATAGCGTAACGATAAGATTTATCCTCAAACGATTTTAAATATTTTTTATTATTCAAAAAGTATAAGTCATAGATACTTGAAAATTTTATGAGTTATTAAGATTGGCGTTTTCTTTACATGATTTAATTTTCAAGATATTCTGAATTTTTTTGAGCTATTATAGACAACTGGAATTTTCAAATTTTTCTGAAAAAATATTTTTGAAGTGTCGATAAAATTTTTTTGGCCCAATCAAAATACTTGAAAATTTAATACAAAGTTCCTCATAAGTTATTATAAGAATAGATAGGCACAATTTTTTTTATTAGCATTTGAAGTTTAAATATATTGACACAAATTCATCAAAACCATGAATATTTGCAAATTATTTTGTTGGTATAATTTATAAAAATTTTTGTATAAGTAGCTAAGAGTTGAAAATTTAATACAAGGTTTTTCATAAGTTTAGCTTACAATAATTATAAAATAACTTAAATTTTGGTGTATTCAGGCCATTAAAACATAAACCACCTATTTCACCAACCACTGGAAATTATATTCTAGGCTGACAAATCATCTTCGTTCAGAATCATTTTTCGTATACAATGATAATTATCATTGAATTGAAATTTAACACTCCTATAATATATAATAATTATCCATACGGCTGCCGTATTACGGCACCTAATGTACAGCAGAGCGGTACCCACTTCCCCGCTTTTTTACTATTGCCTTGTAAACAGTTAAATAAATTACTATACCTAATAATTAATAGCAATATATTATTTAGGTACTATTCGATAATATGCTGACATATCGTTTCAGCTCAGAATCATTTTTCGACTTTAATAACATTATTGGCACTTATAATCTTCAATATTATACAGTCAGTACAATACAAAATTGTTGTTTTATAAATAATATTTATTTTATAATTTTAAAACATTTTGATTATCAATAAAATAGAAAATTTTTTTTTTTGGGGGGGGGGGGTTACAGGGTACAGGATATTCGTACATCTCTCCCTTTATGCCTATAGGATATATTTAATGCCTAACTAAAATACTCAATGACGAGTCAATTCTGGTCTCATACACTACAGACTATGGTTATCTATTTTTTTACCTTATTTTTTATTATAGGACGTGACGTCGTGAACACAAAGCACCGGTCACCGAGGTCGTATTGGCCACTGAGGGCGCATCGGCGCTGGCTGTCGATGAAAGGCGTCCGCGGGCGACGGTACGGTCAAGACCGAGTCATAATTACGGTATAAAAAAAAAAGTCGGTAGGTAGGCATACATTCATTCGCCGAGCCAGTGTTTGTCCGTCACCGTTCGCCGCCGATCGTTCGAACGACATAACACTATTATTATTACGGTATCTATATACCGAATATAATAGAAGTGCTAATAATAATAATCATAGTTTTCATACGTATATACTTAACCTGACAGCCGTTATTTGATTTCCACTCCTGAGTCGTCCAAATCACTATCACAGTACCGATAATATAATATTAGCAAAACGTGCGATTCGCATACCTGATCTCAACGGCGGTGTCTGGACATGTGTGATCCCAGTGAACCCGGTTAAACGAGACACACACGCCGGCATGCGCCCACCCGTACCCGCTGGGAACCACGCACGTCACACCAAAGGCCGACTGGTTGTCCGCGCGTACACAGGGCGACCGTAGACGTGATGCCTGCGGTCCGCGAGTCGTGCTGTTCGAAGTGAAACCCGGCGAATGGGACTATGGGAATTTGTCTGGACACAGGTAAACGCATCATCGGTATTTATGTTTTTAACCTCACGATAGTGATGATCGCCATCACATGGTTCATTAATATCACGACAGTCGATAATATTATTAATTTGTACAACACTGACTTCTACGTTATTGAGTCGACCTTTTCAAGTAAACATACGATTATTTTACTAATAGGTACAAAACAATATTTTGGTTTGGTCTTGATTTTTGTCTTATTTGTAATAAATATTAAATTCGTTAAAGTTTTCATCCTTTATCCTTTAACTCTAGATTTGAGGTACACGCTCATCGTGCACTCGCTGCAGTGCGCGGAGCTTAAGAAATGTATAGTCGTATTATAACGAATATTATATTTTGAATATAACTACAGCTTTTAATTCAGTTTTATGGAAATAAATATTGTCAAACAATTTTATCACAAAAAAAATAAAAAAAAAAATTAAAATTATGGGATAAAGTATCACGAGTTTATTAACTTTCAGAAGTGTTTAGAACGATCTTTATTAGCTTCAGTTGTAGACAAATTAATAAGGTGCAATATTAGTGTTTGAAGAAAAACATATATTAAATAAACACGGCACTCAGATTTAAAATTGTACATAGTATTATGTGCATATAATTAGGTATGCATTTTATATAGCTTTCATTGGTTGCGATGCTCAATGGTTTATTTAAAGTAATTTTCAATTCTATTGATTTTGATATTATATTATTAAGTTATGTTAAAATGACGAAATTATGTACACAGTTCGGGGAAAATATTCTTATATTATTAAACAATGTAGTATTATTTTATGTAACTACTTTAAACGGTAAGTGTGTGAGTGGTTGTGTTTTACAATAGGTACTATCTATCCATTAAAAAGTGGTTGCAATTGACATAAATAAATCCGTATAACAGGCGAAATTCCGGAACTAGACTTACGGGACTTGGGTATAATTGGTTCAAATGTTAAAAACAGATTTAAAATCTTCAAAAACTTAACTTAATCATGCGACCGAAACAATTTTTGACTTCACAAAAATATCAGCGTATTACGCGTATTTCAGAGAGTGTTGCGAGAATATATGCCTTAAAATAAATAGATACAACTCAGGATAGTTTAGACGGACGAGTAAAAAATATTGTATTTATATTTTCCGGCCGGTGAGGAAATAAGTACCATTTCAAGTTATTATGACATCGAGTATGTTATTATGTACATCTCATTCGTAGCACGAAATATATCGGTTCAAAAAATTTTATCAAACGCGCTAAAGCAAGACTTCATAAATTAATGCAGTTTCTGTTTTTATTACATTTCGTACCTGAATCACTGTAAACGACACTCCATCAAAACTACGGTGATAACTTTACGAAGTTATCTAATGGATCGAATGAGCATTGGTCGGTAGAGTATCTATAGGCCTCTCCACAGCGCCGTCGTGAAAACTCCGTCCAGTTTTGTCCCTATTTCCATGACTAACTCTGTACTTTCAGAGTATATTAATAAAATAAAACAAAATCACTTAATTGACACCAGTGCTCCATTCAATGACCAATTGTCGATAATGATCACTGCCGGCGAAGAATCATTTTTCGTCTTCTCTTATATCTATATAACCGGGTATAATTTCTATTGGCCTACTAATATTTAATGACCAAGAACAAAATTATAAATGCTGTTACATATTATGACATAAATGTTTTCTTTACCTAGTTTGAATTATAATAATGTTTATGTATCGCAACAGGTAGCAACCTGTACCCTAACTTAATGTATAAATAGATTAGATATGATATTATAAAGGCCAGTAAGTTAAGGAAATTAATTAACTTAAGTTAGGTTATATATATTTAATACATTTCTTTGTAACTTACTACAAATGCATAACAAATGTAAATATAATATATAGATAAAAAAATATATCTACTAAATTATAAGGAACAATAATTGCAATATAGTTGATTTTTCTATGTTTAGAGAACAAAGAGTTTATGACTTACCTATAATTAGTTTATTGAATGACCGTTAGGTATGTTAGAAGTTAATAATTGACAAATAATAAGTTAAATTCACTAATTTTAAAGTTAATAAAGTACTATAATTATCGCCTAAATTTTACAATGCGTCTGTCTTAAAAACCTTATTTGGACAAGTTGAAATAGTTGGACTATTCTGAAGATTTACAAAATCTCGCCACCGTTTTTAAGTGATACAATTACCAAAGAACAACATAAATATCATTTTCGGCACTCCAAATATTTTTTCTAAGGCGTATTGTACATTAAAACTTTGCCCGAGATTAGACCAATCAATGAGTGAAAACTATACAAAAATTCGTTGAATACTTTTTGAAATAAATACAAAAAAGGATCTTATATTTTCTAATATAAATTTAGATATATATGCATAAAATGGGTATATGTGTACAATGTACAATTATTATTCAATATTAATTCATACGTGTGTGAAAATGTAAAATAAATAATATTATTATTAAATGACAACGTGTGTTTGATTCAGTTTGGTAAGGTTGAATTTGAATCCCTTATTGGCATTCACAACTTGAATGATTAAAAATATTAATTTAATACAAAAATATCATAGAATAATATTAGTTTTTCAAAATTATTGCAAAGAATTCCCAAGGCCATGTATTATTCCATATAAAAATGTGTACTTTGACGATTCTCAGAACATTTCACGGCATAGAAATTAATTAAAATTGTAGGGTTAGAAGAGCCTATGCACTCTGATAGTAAATGTATACTGTCGGATATTAGATCTTACATTGCGAAAATAGCAACTCAAAACGAGGATCCTTCTAATAAATGTTCAAGCTAATGCTATTACAATTAAAAGTATAATTATACATCTTTAATTACAAAATAATTTGCAATATTTTCAAAAAAACATTAGTTTTCCGTTTTTTGTTTTGTTTTTCCGGCGATATAAATTTTTTTAAAACATTTTAATAAAAATAGATAAATAGTAAATAATAGTTAAATATTAAGCAATAATATGTTTGGTCAAAAGGATTAATATTTAAAATTAAATTTCATATGAGGTACACTTAAGAAATTTATAAATATCGATTATATATTTTCATATATATATTTGTTAATATAACCGTTGGTAGTTTAAATTTTAACTTGCGTAGTTAATAATAAATAGAAATATTTTATAAAATAATATCTGTATAATTATACATGAAATAAATGATTTGTTTTTGATAATAAATAATAATTACCGTTTATTATGAAGTTTGATATCCCAAAAATCATTTTTAGATCCTATTCAACACCTTAAACAGTTCTCTATGTATGACACAAATATAAATATAAAAAAAATACATCATTGTAAATCAATACATTCTTTGATCCATTTAGAATCTAAATAAAGTATCTTTAGAAATAGTCTGACTGTCTATCAGTGTCTGATCAGAGATATTTTTCGTAATTTTTAGATTATGAACGGAGTGAAGAATGTATTGATTTTACAATGATGTGTGTTTTTTTTTTTGTTTTTTGTGTCTGTGTACAGCATAACTAGTCGAAATAATGCTCCAATTTCAAACTTTGGGGGTGGTTTCCGATGTAAAAGTGAATATCCTTGGTGCATTATAGAGGTAAAAAGTTAACATTTTCCAACAGTTTTCAAAAAAATTGAGAAAAACAAAAAAAAAATGACGGAAAAACGGGAATTTTTACGCAAAACCAGTTTTCGACCAAATCGATTTTTTTTTATGGTTGTAATTCAAAAACTAATCACTGAAATTACTTGAAATTTTCACCAAATGTTAATGTCAGTGGTATCT
>VUJU01002605.1:0-19087 GCA_009835225.1 Aphis craccivora
AATTCTTAGAACCTACCTATGTATTAAAATTTTAAAGTAAATAATCACCTAGTATTATTTATTAATAAGTATATTATACAAAATAATGTAAATATAGAGTGATCGAATTAAAATAAGGCACTTATCTATCATTTCAGAGCACAGTAAAACACTAACGTTTTTGAAAATATATATTTTAAACTATTTTAAGTCATTACAAAACAGCTGTTTTCTATGTTAACCATTATACCTAATTTTTAAGTTTTTACTCTTCTAGATGACATTACATACATTTTAAATTTCATATTACCAAGCAGAATATTATTCCGAGTATTTCAATATTCATCAAAATAAAATTTCAAAGCAATAGTTTATTAGGTAGGTATAGGTACTTAATTCTAATTTATTACTTTAAATATTTATAATTCATAAGTTTCTTAAATCTAAATGGTTTTTTTTTTGTTTTTTTTTTTTTTAATAACAACGATAAAAACCAAAAATAAATAATATTTTTTTTTTTTAAATTGAAAAATAATACAACAAAAGTATAATATTCAAAAACGTTAATAGTTGTTGAAGTAATGAGTGTCATATGTTAAAAGAACCACAAGTCCAGGTATAATGACAAACCATAAACAATAAAATATTCCTCAATTGTTTTCATTTACTTTTATATTTTCAGCGGGATTTATTATACAAAATCAGATCTCGACAAAACCGAGTTTTTTGTTATAACTAAAATATGAATGACTGTATAGTACACTAAATACTTTAATTGTTCACTAAATATCTGTATAAATATTTTTTGCACATGATAAAATGTTCAAATTATTTTGATTTTTTTAGGCATTCATAAGTATGAGGATTTTTTTTTAGATTTTTTCAATTGTTGTAGGTAGAAAAATTTACGCTAAGGTCAAAGGGCTTAAAACGTTGATACAAGATTTTACGTAAAAGTTATTTTATAGCTTCAGCATTAAATTATTAAAAATTCATATAAATGTGTAATTTTTCATTTTTATATCAATTTAAAATTCAAATTTTGACAAAAATTGATTAAAATCACAAAATGTACCTACTAAAAAAGGTATAAACATTCAATTGCTTATTGCTAAGGTTTGCGAATTTAATATAATATTACTATTTACAAGAATCTAAAAAGTATATAATTACAATTATTTTTTATAAATTATTTTAGTTATTTTGTTGTAATTCAAGTATTCAACTAGGTATATTTGTTTTAGGGATTTGAAACTTTTAAGTTATACTTACTTGTACATATTTAAATATTTTATACACGGCATTTTATTTTCAAATAATCAAATACAACATTTTTGACAAACATTAATGCAACCATCAGTATTACCAATGATTATAAATACAATGATAAATATAATATTTATAATCAATGGTACCTATTACTAATAGTACAATTGATTATTTAAATTATAGTAATATAATTATCATAAAATATATGGATTAACAAGAACGTTTTCAATTAAAATCTTTATTAGTACAAATGATATATCATTGAATTTAAATGTAATACATACATTACAGGAACTTACTGCTCAATGGCAAAATTTATTTGACAACTACTGTATAACAGAGCAACTACCTCCTTTCTCTCTTTTATTTTTATTTTTATTTTTTAATATTAATACATTACCTATACTACGGTAGTATGATTATTACGGTTGATCTAACGTAATCATAATATTTCATAGTGAACTGAAGGACATTTTCAATTTGTCGGAAAGAGTTTTGAATGAATTTACTACCTCAAATAATAAATCAGTCAGGTTTTTATAAAAACAGTTCTTATTATATTTGATCAATCAAGCAAAATCAGTTTTAAACAAGATAGCAGAAGCAAAGAAGGCTTATGACGTGCGTGTAAGGTTCACAAATAAGGGCACAAGTAAAAAAGCATTATTATGTCCATTTCATTTTAATTCACTACCTTTACATCTACAGAAATTTATTTTCAAGAATGTAAATGATACAAGATACCACAACTAACCATACATATGTTAAACAATCTATTGTTAACTGTTTGTAGGATGAACTGTATAAATAATCTTTAAGTATTTTATTTTAATTACTATGTATGTAAATATATTACTTTAATTATATACATAGTGTTACATAATAATAAATCTATTACCCCGCCACCGACTTTTGAGAGTCAAATAACTTAAATGCATTTTAATTTTATATTAATTCATAAATATGTAATTATAGTTTATTTGTTAAATAACAAATTTTTAAACGCTATACAGCATAATTATTAAAACAATAAATGGAAAAATATAATTTATTACAAACTTAAATTATATAATAAAAACAGGTTATCATTTAATTAATATTCCATTTCATACATTATTTTTTATCTTTAAATATCATCCTATATATAGAGGATTTATGTATTATTAGATTTAGATATATTAGATGTATGTGATATTTTATGTTATATACAATTACCTAACTATACCATAATAATTAATAGGTACATTTTTATATAATAATAAAAAAGTAAAATAAATAATAATAAGGTAATATCAGTTTACATATTAAAAAAATATAAATATTATTTGTCAATATTAAGTAGTTAAAATAAAGTTGGATATTTTGGTTATTATTTAACAAATTTTAAAATTTGTAATATATATATATATAAAAAAAAATAAAATAATAAATTTAGTATGGTACAGCGTAATATAGTCAATATAAGTTAACTTGAGTATTGAAATGAACGATGAGTAATAGATTAGACATTTCCAATTTAAATTTTAATAAAATCGGATACTGAAACTAAGAATATCAGTTTTAGTTATTTTCTTATAATTCAAAAATATTCGTGGGAATTGAAATTTTTAAATGACTAGTATTAATTTTAACTATTCAGAATGACATTTAAAATATTTAGGTTAATTTTAAGCAATTAAAGCAGAGCGATTACCTATACTTGTCCACTGTTTAAGAATCTATAATATATTTGTATGGAAACATATTATTGTATGTATATTTTATTCGAGTGATGAATTTATGTACTAACGTCGCGCTTATTATTGCATGAAGTGACTATATTATAAAATATATAAGGAGCGCTAAACTTGCACGTTATATGGATAGCTAAAATTATGTTAAAAATCATATAAAGCCTAAAATAACGAAAGCTATTTGTTTCGGCCATAGTGCAATGTTAATTCGTTATCGTGCGAGGAAAAGTTTCTATCGTACCCGTACGGTTACGAATATAATCAGTTTATTAAACGTGGTACACATATATAGCGTCGGAGGGCTGACTGAAGGGAATGGCCGCGAGTGATTCGGTTTCAGTTGCCAGAAGCATCCCCAAGTGGTCGGTTTAGATTGTCTGGCTTTGTAGTTCGTTTTCGTTCTCGTTCTGTTGTAAACGGACGGTAAATAATACGATCACACATTTTTAAACCATGGTTTATTTCAAATCAATTACTATGCATTATCTACATTTTTGGTGGACATAAAAACAATTTTTCTTCTCAAATTGAATAAAGAATTTTTCTATAGGTACTGTGAAAAAATAAATTGGATACGGATATGTGGCTTACATTTAGACAGATCATTATGATTGTTGTTCTCTTCAACGTCTCAAGAGCAAATTGGTGGTATGTTTATTTTCAATACATTTTTTTAAGTTTATACTAAATATATGAATGTATACTCACATATACATACATAAATCGATTCAGAATCTTGCATTATTTTGTTTTGGAAAATAAAAATTTTATTAAATTCAAATATAAAAACATTAGAAACGATTTCACATTTAAAAATAATTAAACGGAAAACGTATATACTTATATCTTGTACAATTATTAGAATTAAGGTTTGTGTATAAAAATAGAGATTATTTCTTTGTTGTAATTATAATTATTATTATCTGGTTAAAAATCATAAATGTGATGACTTGAGGAAAAATCAACACAAGTTTATATTACTATAAACAATTCAAATATTCTAAATAGGAAGTTTATTTATTTAATTGATTTAAATATCACAAGATTAATTAAGTACAATATTAATACACAAGGTTACATTTTGGTACTAATTACTTAAAAGAAAATTAATGATTTGTAAGTATTGTGAATTATTTGATTGAATAAATTACAATGGTTCAGCTATCCTAACTTTTTACTTTTCTTTCCATAGGTAACATTTAAAAAACAAAATATTATACTTAATTGTATTTTTAACGTATTAATTTATTATAGTAAAGATTAAATAAATTATTTGTATTTAACGAGACTAGAATACTTTGATAAACTATGAATTGTATATTTTATTCTATTGAGTATTGATGTATAACCAAAATTATTTTGTTTTACTTAAAAGAATCAAATTTAAAAAATTTAAATCTTGATACTTGTTTTTATAAATTATAACAAATTTATATTAACTTTTTATTTTATTTAAATGTGCGTTTTAACACCTATCTATTGCATTTTAATCATTTTTGATTCGAAGCATTAGTGGATAGCTAGATATCAATAAAACTTTTTTACTAGTATTTAATAATAACAATTAATATATTTAATGTTTAATTTTAAATTTGAATTCAACCAACTTTAAAAATATTTAATTTTTTCAATTTACGGATATTTTCAAATATTTTTATTTTTATTCTTCATCTACCTAAATAATATACAGTAATTTTTAACATATAATCTAAATTTTTACATCCAGAAATACAAGATCATTAAGTAAAATATTTTATGAGAGTTTATAATAACACTAAAGTGCGTTTAAACCAAAGGCTTTACTAACAGTATTCAGTTAATTCACTTTAATTGAAATGTTAAGTGGCTATGAGCATTATATTTTACTATTTTTATTTTGTCAGACATAAACCAAGAAACATTTTTGTAAAAATAATAAGAAGCCTAAAAATTGGACAGTATTTAAGACTGGTTAAATAAAAACCAGTCTAATATTCAAAACCAGTAAACATTCTGTGGACATCTCTAAGCCATATGGTTTAGTACGGTTCATAAAATATACCATTGAATACATTTTTAATTTTCTGGATGAATAATCAAACCGATATACAAAAAGTTAGGTGATGCGTTTTATTCTTCATTGGCCATTAAGGGAAATAGCTTGCTTTAATCCCTTTAAAAAAAATAAAAATAAATAAGCTACGGTGGTTATGTTTTTTGTAAGTACCTATTATTTTTACTTTGTAGTTAGTATAAGATAAGAATATAGGAGTGTTAAAATCATCTATGCATCCAGTTATATTTTATACGCACACATGATATTTTTTGTATAGTTTATTTATACTTTAGAGTTTAGTTGTAATACAAGCCCAAGGGTCCTATACCATATTTAAACAAAATAATCATGCACTTGTAAAAATCGTTGTTAATAAAATAAATAAATCGATTGAAATATTTTGTGTAAATTAGTAAAAAAAAAAAAAAAAATAAATTTAATTATTTAATTATAATGATACTATTTGATAATAGTGACATACTAATATAATTGAGGTAGTTACAAATGTACAATAGTAGTTTGAATTTTAAAATATATACCGTAAATTATTAAATGCCTATGCTTATAAAGTTATATAGCCTAACATAAAAATGCGTAGTTACATAGTATAATCATCAATCAATAGATACCTATATTTAGGTACCATGTTATTAGGGACTATCTTTAAGCACTAGAATATAGAATTTAAAAGACATATAACTCCTAAAATTGTCATCATTTCAAAAATATCCCACTAAGAAAAGTACTGCTGTATAATTTTTCCTCTAAATTAAATTAAATATGTGATTATGACGTGGCTATATGAGTATAGTTCTAATTTATTAAAAGTAAATATATTTTGGTATAAAAATTCAGTTAAAATTTAAGGATGTACTTATGATTATAGTTTTTAAATTTAATAATATTTGAAAAAAAAAGTTGATTGGATTATTAACGATAAATTTAGTATGGCTAGGGTGAATATTGAGTAGAGTAACCATACATTATTATAAAAATGAAATTATAGTAATAAACTTATCAAAAATAAGTAATAATAATTATAATTTGAAACTTTTGAAACTGAGTATTAATAATAATCGTGGCTTAAATATAGAAAAACTGGATTTGATTCAATTGTATAACTTAGCATTTTGATTATGGAAGTACCTATGTATACTAAATTATAGTTAATATAATAGGTATTATTTATTTATTATAATTATAAGATTTGAACACTCGGAGTAATACTGTAATCACATTATTAATATTATATACCTTATTAACCTTATCATTATACCCATATTTTGTAATTGTGCATAAGTTACTTATTGATTTATTAAAATTAAAAAAAAAAAGTTTAGAAATTACGATAACTTTACGTTTCGTTTTTGTAACATAGAAATTTACGTTTAACTCTACATTGTATGAAAAACACCGCGATTGAATCTAGATATCAGTGTAAGTGTATATATATATTGCTTGTGCAAATAGACGCGCGAGTTACCGCCACCGGACGTCACGCGGGGTTTTACGGATTTGCCGTTTATAAACGAAAGTTTCGGGCCGCGCGCGTTTCGGGATAAAGAGGGGAGGCCAGTGGTAATAAAGTCGTTTTTATGTGTCGATCATAAAGTACAAAAGCCGTTTACGAGTGAGAGGGACGCATTTTTCTGGGGGTGCCGTTTTCTGTTTTCAATAAAGATACGAACGGCCGAGGTGGCGGTGTGGGGAGGGGGTCTCGTGGCAGTGTACGGACGCGCATAATATGCAGCTGCACGGTCTTGTATTCGTTTTTTTTCGCGTTCCGGGGTTCGATGTCGGAGGCGGTGGCAGTGGGAGTCAGGAAGGGGGGGATATAAAATTTATAGGTTGCGAAAACTATAAAATGAGACGATTTCCAGAGTTTTGCCGGTGAAATTAAGTTTCCCCGTCGTCCCCTTTTTTTTTGTGCTGCCTCTCGCCGCCACAGCAGTTTAAATTTTATATCATCCATATACTATATATATATACATACTACACACACACAAATAATAATAAAATAATAATAATAATAATAATAGTCATTATCGCACTAGCTGCCGTCGTCCACCGGGCGCATTCAAACAGCACACGCGCATAATAATATATAATATATATATTATATACGCGGGGATCATATCTATTGCACAAGCACAATATAATGTTTACGATGCGAACGTGTTTCACGCAGAAACCAATAAATTTGGAAATAAATCCTATCGAGAACTTATACATTTTAGCAAATAGGCAACTAGATCTATGAAAATTTTGTACAATATACCTATATATAATATATACATATATATTAAAAAAGCGCTTTTATTTTTTACACAACAATAAAAGATTAATGTTTTCTTCTATCATATAAACATACTTATATTTTATTAGCAATTTAAAAGCTAAAAAGATATAAACTGTGTTAAACTGTAAGAATTGCTTTATATATATAAGTACCTACATAGGTAAGTAGGTACTTCTAAATCATGTTGACTACATTTATAGACATACCTATTACCTATATATGGCTACACTGAACTTTATTATTATAACGATTAAACCGCTAAGATCTCAACAGAAAGAAAAATTACTATTTACTTAAAGTCGATAAATATTTAATGAAACTTTAAATCAACATTACTAAGTAGCCTTTCTTTTGTTCAGTACCTTTTAATGAAGGCTGTAAAAAGTCCTTCCATTATAAACCTTTTATATAGACTTAAAAATATGTAGGTACATCTTTGTCGAGTTAATCCTGAATACTATATTATAAAATCTATACTGAGTATTTAATGTGGTCTTGGCGTTTACTTAGGATGTCTTTCTAGTTTTATAAATACTGAATTAACTACAAAATACAGCACAAAAAATTGTACAGAAAATTAATAAATAATAGTTGTCATTAAGTCCTGAAATGGGCTTTATCCCCTCCCCATTTGGACACGTTATATATTATGTATATAATATATCATTAATATATGACACATATTAAGTAGGTACCTCTGTATTTATATGTAGGTACTTAAATTAGAACACTTGACTAATACAAAAAAAAAAAAAACAAGGATATTTAGAAAATATCTAATAAGTAGTAATTCTCAATTATTAAGAACTATAAATTAATGTATAATGGCAGAAACGTAACTAAAAATGTACCTTGTCATCCTCAGGGCGAGTATAAATACAAGACAAAACCGTATTATGATAGTTAACTAGGTTCCTATTTCCTGTAGCAAGTTGTAGATATACCTCGAGTATTTATATAGTTATAATATTTTACCGTACCAATTATAAGCCATTTTTAATTACTACTAATATAGTTGTTATTTGTTTTTATATCATCCCCGTATTTACAAGAATTGAAAATATATATATTGAGTATAAAAATATTGTTATTATTATTGTAAATTAAAATTTGGATGACCATTAAAATGAAAAGTCATTAAAGAAAAATAAAGCTATGAATTTGGTTAAAATAAAACTGCAGATTTAATTCAATACCCCATATTTATAGATACAAATCTACTAAACTGACTGAAAAAACAATATCGGTAATAGTGTAATATGATTAAAACAAAATTTAGATATTTTGAACCAATAATATGCATATAATAGTAATACATTATATAAAAGTTTTAAACTAAATTGTAAGAATAATTACTTATTAAATCTTTAAATAACTATAACTATTAAAATGTTTTCAAACTACTTACTATAAACTCAATTTGAAAAATCTAGATAAAAATCTGATACTTTGTTGAGTATTGTAGTGTACTCTAGAACGTGTTTCCGAATTCTGGAAATGATATTGGTCACAAACATCGTTACTTACCTATAATATTATATACCAGATTAATTTAATAATAACTAATAAAGCGTCGAGTATTAAAGCAATATTTTATTATGTAGTATTATGGCTAAACTTAATTTTTATTTGTTGATTGTTATCTTTACTGCTTACAAGTTATAGTTTATAAAAAAAATCACGGGTACTGGTTAGATTCAAAAGTTTTACGTCTATAATGCTACACATACGATACTATAGTCTATAAGAATAGGAAAAAAAGTATATTCCCTGGTCTACCTATATAGCTTATGTTTAGTGAGAAAAATTTAATTCAACTTTAAGATGTATCACATGTAAGTATCAAACGTTTCATATTAATCAAGGAATCGTAAAAAAAAAAAAAAACATTTCCGGTTTTAATATTTACTTATACATATACTATAAGTTTTGTATGGCTTTTATATTATTGACTTCTGTTTAATGTGTGTATATGTTCTTTTACGATCACAAATACCGCCACATGTTTATGATATAGAATCCGAGTAAACAGTGAACTCTTTTACGTTCTTCAATATTTATTTTGTGTATGACTGATTTAGATCTTTACTGGTAAAATTAACAAATCCTGTACAGATCTAAATTGTTTAAAGGGGGCTTAATTAAATAAGTTGTATATTATAATTCGAATTACTCCAATTTCATAATAAAATATTCTTCAATTAGAATTGAAAAATTAATTAACATTGTTTTATTTTTAATTTATAGCGCTATTATTACTATTTTTAAAATTATAAAGTACCTACTACTAACAAGAAAAACAACTCAACAATAATAAATTTTTTGTACAAGTAAATATAAAATATATCCATCTTACATTTATTATACGTCATACAGGTTACAGGTATATCTTGTATTATAAAGTCATATAGTAAGTTTGTTAATATTATTTTATTATACATTTTTACCAATCTATATTGAAAATATATAGAATATGCGTATATAAATAGGCAATTTAAATGTAATATTGCTATATAGGTATTATAATATAAATTTATTTATTGTTATATAGATAATAATTAATAACTAATTGATATGTGGTATTTTGTATTTAATATTTTAATAATATTGCAGTTAAATATAATACTTGAAAATAAAATTGTATATAGTTAAAATGAGAAACTAGTTTAGGTACAAAATTATTTTACTGAAATTAGTTGTAATTATATTATTATAATATCTACATTCTTCAATATTTATTAGGTAATTAATAACAGTCTATAAAATTATTATTTAAAATTACCATAAAAATAGATTTAATTAGTTTAATGTAAACAATTATTAGAATACTCTTAAAAATAATATGTAAATTAATTGAATAATTAGAAAAAAATTCTTACAATTCACAACCTGTTTAAATAAAATCATAAAAATTTAACAATTTTTTATAGTAACTATATATGGAATTAATAATTATGCATTTGTGCTTAAATATAATATACATTTAAAGATATCGTATATATGTATATACCTATACCGTATAGATATATAAACCTATATATATATACCTATGTTATATTTTTTAAGTTATTATATTACTTATATAAATTATCTGCAGCAAACTTACATTTTAGAATAAATAGTTCAGTGTGTTTAAAACTTGTTTTGTTTTATAAATTCTGTATTGTATTTAAACATTTGTCAGTACTATATAATTTATCTTTACATTTATTTTTAAAAGTTTACCACTTAAACATTCCGTACAAAAATATTTGCAAATAAATATTATTAATTATACGTTTACCTTTTAATGTTGATATAGGTTATACTTATGTACTACGTGTGTATGTTTAAATAAATTAGTAAAATAAAAATGGTACTAATCTTAAAAAAATATAAGTTTCTCAGATATCCGGTTAATTGTCTGTACTATACTATGTATAGGTATATAATATGCAATGTACACCAATGTTATTTGGGTGAAGCAAGGTGGAAGAAACTACAAAACCCATGTACCGCGAGCCTTAAATAGGTTTCAAAAACTCTCATGTTACCTTCCAGCTGTCATGTCATATTACCATCATACTATTTTTTTTTTTTTTTTTAAGCATGTTGATGAAAATGAGAGCATTATGGATGAATTATGATTTGACCATAGGAATTTAGACAAGTAGAATGGCATGAAAAAAATACAAAATATGTTTTTATTATTTTATTTAATGTATTATGTATAGGTACACTAAAGGTACTAAGGACTACTACTACTACTTAAGACGCAATTCTATTTGAACTAAATATGAAAACTATGCGTACAACTTTAAAAATTATAATAGTTACATCTGTATCTGTATATACCTATAATAGTAAGATACCATTAATTTAATTAATGTTGACGTTGATTTTTGATTAATTTTTTCTAAATTTAAAAATATAATATGTATAAACTAACAACAATTTAGGATACTTAGTTTAGATGTATAGATACTGTCAGACTATATCATTTTGGTTTAGAATAGAGATATTTTGAAAGTTTTCTCTAGATTAGAAATGACTTTTCACTATAATAATTTTCGATTTTTCAGTGCCATCAAGTAAAACTTTTAGATTCTTTCATTTTGAGCGTAGCGAGAAATACATTATAACATTTCTTTACCTATAAGTGTTTACAAAAAAAAAAAAAAAAATACAACTTATGCCACGAGTACTTTATATTTATCAGGGTTCAAAATATTTATAGTCTTAATTTTTTTGGTTTTAGTAAAATATTATTAAAAAAATAAAATACATTTTTAAAACTATTATTAAATAAGTAGATATAGTTATAGATATAACTAAATTAATAAATACCTAATGGCTAATAATTCATACACCAATTCCCTATTTCAAATTATTATCTAAACATAATATACATTTGATTTATTTATCTCTAATGTGATGTCTCTGATGTCTGTATTAAATACCTATATTGGCTATACTAAACCTGCCAGTCTTAAATTATACCTACTCTGTAAAGATGAAAAAAAATCCACAGATTTTGGATTTTATTTCTCAGTTGAATGTCATCGGGGGGCCAAAATGGCCGGTGATTGACAGATAAAGGAAACCAAAAAGGCGGAGCCTTGTCTTCTGAATTCAAGGGGTTACTAGGCAACCATAACACAACAATATGTGCCTGTTCTAGAATAACAATATGCAGGTCTAATAAGGACGTACATGCGTTATATACAAATAATAACCCTTGTTAAAAGAACGCTACTAGAGGTACTTGGAAATCTAGCGTAGGGGTGATTTCACTGATTTTAGGGGACTAATTAGTATAAGGTTTATTAGACGGCTTATGTCATTCAAACTTGAGTTTTTACAAGTGGCAAATTAATATGTTTATCCCTTTTCAAATATATCCAACAGAATGAAATAAATTATCTGCAGGGTACCTACATTATTCGTACAAGAATGCGAAAAAGTGTATGTTTTCAACATGAATATCATTATTGTTTAAATAAAATAAATATTAATACGCAAATAGATGCAATTTATATATATTTTCAAATAACCAATCCTCATTTTATTGAGAAGCTATAATACAATTTATTTAGTTAATAATGTATGTGCCACGTGAATAATTAATAAAATAATTTTTTTATAATTTTCATACAAAATAACTTCATAGGCGTTGACATGAGAATTCTTATTTTTAGACTAAATCTAAAATTATTATTTTTTAAATAATAATATATATTATTCTTGTAGATATTTTATTCGGCACTAATTATAAGTTATACTTTTACTATGTATATATCATATTACGACTCATAAGATGTTATTAAATTATACGTATAGTGTCGTTCTTAATTAATGTAGAATACATATCTTATAAATTATAACTAATATAAGTCATAAAAATACTAAATACTATAGATATATAGAATATAATATACCTATATATTATAATAGATCATCATATTAGTTGCCGTGGGCATAAAAAAATGTAATAAAATTTCAATAGAAAAGTTGTCAGTTATGTTTTATATACCTACACTTTGTGATTTTTTGCCGCCAGTTCAGTGGCCCTGTTTTGGTTTAATAATTACTGGGTTACTTTAATAATTTGACGCAGATAGATCACGCCCCCTGCGTTAAGGTGTTTTTTTTTTTGTTTTAAAGTATTAAATTAAATAGCGGCGGCTAAATAAAAGTATTTATTGTCAGTAATTATAACACCCATAAGTTATTTCGAATGTTATTCGTTAGAATTAGAAGGAAAAAATACCATTTAGTTATATGATCATTTTTTTATGTTTAAATATTCAAGGAAAAAATATTATAGAATGGAATAATATTAAAAATTAAGTTGTAGCCGTTTCTGTATAGATAGACACAAGTTGTTTTACTCAACATCTTTTGATTGTAATTTGTAGTCTAAACCTGATTTATTCCTAACATGTAATACATTTGTACGGTCTGTCGGTCTAAATAAACTCATATATATTTATTATTTATACGTAGGTATATATTAATATACATATCACATATATGTATTGTGAATTTGTGAACAGTGAATACATATAAATATATAAATTAGTAAAATGTTTTTAGGCAAACTCAGAACTACCTTTTGATTCTTAGCAAGAAGTATATTTTATTATATTAAGTGTTTTTTTTTTTTTGTATTTCGTTTATGAATATATTTTGCAACAATATGCGAATATTATCTAAATATAGTACAAGTATATCACTAATTATAATTTTACTCTCATTTATTTTTATTATACATATGCATATTTATTAAAAAAAAATGTTTAACTATATAACTTTGAAAATATAACTTTATGGTAATAATATAGGTATATTTGTATATAATACATTTTTGATTTCAAAGATTCTTTACATTTTTTTAAAACGATTCTTATAGGTATTTGGGACTGCAAAATTACCCGCCAAGAGAGTACAACCCATTGCTTAGTCATAAAGAAAATTGTTACCGATATCCATTTTTGAAAAGTAGACAACAACAACTGTGTGACCTCGGAGAAAAAATTATGAGTGTAAGTAAGTGTTCTACACAAAAAAAAAGAATTTGAAAAATAGTTATTTTATAAATTTTACATGTAGGTTGTGAGCAGTGGAACAAAAATGGCTATTGAAGAATGCCAACACCAGTTTAGTACACAGAGGTGGAATTGTACCACATATTCAAATAATACGTCCGTGTTTGGTAACGTATTGTCATATAGTAAGTTCAACTGAATCCATAAATGTATATTTAAACAACAATTATTTGTATTTTTAATACATAATGCTAATGTTTACGATAACAAACATTTAGAAAGTAGAGAAAAAGCATACGTGAATGCTATAACATCGGCCGGAGTAGCATATGCGATTACAAAAGCATGCTCAAGAGGTGAACTAAACGAATGTAGTTGTGACAATAAAATTCAAAGAAAACAAGCTAAAAAAAATTGGCAATGGGGAGGATGTTCAGAGGTTATTGCACATAGTATTATCTTAAACAATAGATGAATTGAAAACTAAACTTTTATATTATACCTACAGGATATACGTTTTGGTGAAAAGTTTAGTCGTGATTTTGTCGATTCCATAGAAGACATCGATAGTGTTCAAGGGCTAATGAACGTGCATAATAACGAAGCTGGTCGAAGGGTATTCTAAATTATGAAATATTTTTTTTTACTTTATAATTGAAGGTCTCAGAAAAACGTTTTAAATGTTTTTTTGTAGGGTTTATTTTAGTTCTTACTTGTTAGTTATTATATATAATATATGTATATAATATTATTGCAATGTTTTATAAAATAGATATTACAATATAATAGTGTAATAAAAGTATAATATATTATGTAGGCAATAATACTCAAATACTTAATTTAAATATATAAGTACCTGGTAATATATTTTTAACAGTATTATAATTTATAGTTATGACTTATGATATTTAATGTAACATAATTGCATGTACTTTAGTACTTATACTTATAATAGGTAACTAGGTACCTACTACCTGGATATTTTTATTGTGACAATATCGATTGTGGTTGTACATAAATACATAATATAAATGTAAGCATTTTATAAAGGAGAATAATAAACGCTATTTCTATAGAAGAAACATCAATTATTAGGTATATTATGAAATAATTCTTGAAGACTAATTGAATTTAGTTTTTACTTTAAAGAGGTTAAAATAAAATAATCCGAGTGCTGTTTTTATAGTAGGGAAAAACCAAAAATAAATTTAAAAAGCTGGAATTTTCACATAAATATAATTTTTGACAAATCGATCTTACTTTTTTTTTTTTTGCATAACTGAAAACGATTAATATAGATTTTTGAAATTTAAAATATGATAAAAATAAAAACATCATGCCCAACATTAAATTAATAACTTTACAATTACAACAAGATTACCAACTACTTACTCTTTTTATTTATAAGAATTGATCATACATACAAAAATCACACGTTATGATAGATTTTTAATTCCAAGTTTCAAAATTGCCGATTAAAAAATATTAATGTTGTTTTTCATAAATATTTAAATTATAGTTTTGTTTTTCATGGTTTTAGAGAAAATATTTATGTATAAATAGATATGGTTCAACATAAACAAAAACAAATATAACTGCATTATTAATTTTTAAATCAAATAAAGTTATTTCCTTTCAAAATCTCAATTATATTATAATAATTAATTATTAAGACTTTAATGTATAAAATATTTAATTTTCTAGATTATTCGCTCTAGTATGCAAAAAGTATGCAAATGTCATGGTATGTCAGGTTCATGTAGTGTACGCATTTGTTGGATGAAACTTTCATCGTTTCGGGATATTGGGGATTCATTGATGGTACGATATGAAGGTGCTTCACATGTACGACTTGGTGAAAAGAAAAGAAAGAAAATTAAAAAACTACGACCAATCAGAATAGACAGAAAAACACCCAATAAAACGGAACTCGTATACTTAGATACATCTCCAGACTATTGTGAACGTAATGAATCGTGAGTAGTTTTTATGTTAAACGTACAGAAATACAGCCATAGTTATATTAATTAAATATTAAATATTGTTTTAATATAGATTAAGCATAATGGGTACCTACGATCGTGTTTGTCAAGGATTAGATGGCTGCAGACATCTATGTTGTCATAGAGGATTTCAAATTAGATTAAGAGACGTAGAAGAGAAGTGTAAATGTAAATTCATTTGGTGTTGTAATGTTGCTTGCGAGATTTGTAGGTATAAAAAGGAAGAGTATATTTGCAATTAATCACATTTTGTATAATATTAAGAGTTCACAAATATCTCTAAAAACTATAATATTTATATTTCGTTTATCCATAAAAAACAACAGTTTAAACGAATAACGTTTCTAGTATTCTCATCACAAATTATTTTATATTATTTTCTTTAAAACGCATATTGGACTCATTTGATTTTGAAGGTAAAAAATATAAATGTCACCGATTTCTTCAAATCTCAGGACAATATAGAATTTTTATTTATGTTTTTTAAGATACAAATTACTATTATATTAAATATATCATAAGTATAAGTAGTCAGTAGAAATTAGGTTTAATAGTTACCTACCTACTAGGAAAATGACTGATGTGTATAAGTGATGAGAATTCTAGGACTCATCGATTGACGACTATAGATAACTTGATAAAGTTTTAAATGTAATATTTTTTTGTCTACTTATTTAAATTGTCTTAAATATATTCACTGTCTTATATGACATACCTACACATAACGTATTATGGCAATGAAATATTTTGTATTATGATAATAATCATTAATTTAATAATTTATTTAATATTGAGTGCGCACGTTTACTTCCCACTTCTGTCCTATAGTTTTTTGTTATAATTTATTCAATATTATATTTAGAGGCATATTAATAATTAATACGCACACGTGTATTTATTAGTTGTTTTCTAGAGTTTACTTTTTTTTTTATCATAGTATATCAGTTAAGTTTTTTTTTTATATATAAGAAAAATAAATTATCTATTTTATTATTTTTTAATTATTAAATTATTATTATATTAACATTTTTGTCACAATTTAAAAATTGAAAAAGTACATTTTATTCATGAGTTGATTGTAATATAGAATTTTAATTTTAAATGATAACATGAGTACATGACATTATAATATGTAAGATATGTAGTAATAAATTAGTTTTAGACATTTATTGTTTTGGTTTTGTTTTTTGATTAATATTTTGTTGAACGACTAGAACGGCTAGCATAACGATGACTATTAGATATTGTGAAACGGGTCTATCAATTATCAATGTATCAAAATATCCCAATATTTTTATATTTTGTATACTTTATATTTTATAATTATTCAATATTTCTATTACACGGTGCCACAGTGGCGTAAATACGATAATACAGAGAATGCAGTTGTATTTCCTGTATCTATTAGGGCACGAAGACGAAGTCTAGGGGCCCTTCTGAATACCTACTGTTTTTTTGCCATTAACAAAAAATATTTGTGTTGTAATTTAAAAAAATAATAAGAAGAAGAAAAGCAGAACTCATTGACGTTACGCCGATTATTGTCTATCGACAACTTTGCGAATTTAAAAGCAAGTAAAGTAAAAATTAAACTGTTATAAGTTATAACTGACTTATAAAAAACACCATTTATAGACATACAAACTTACATTTTTCTGTTACATTTATTCTGAAAATTAAAAGAGCTCTTTAAGTTTTTTCGCATTGGTACGAATTTTATACTTATACCACTGTTGAGACATCATCTGAAAACATAAGTTTAAATTAATATAATATACACACCACAACTTCACAAAATTAAATACCTAACAAATATTGCTGTTTTATGAAGATATTTAAAAACTCACTACATCAAAAACATGTATATTGATAGTGAGATGCATAATGTCATAGACAATTTTGTCTTTGAATCTTTGATAATTTAAAATTAGTAACATAACAAAATCTATTAATTTATATTAGTCGAGGGGGTACCCAATATCCATACTTTATGTACAGGCCCAGTCAAAACATAGTTTTTAAACCATCATAGTTTGATATAACAAATTTGATCGAATTGATATTTGGGAGATCAAATATTAAAAAATCAAAAAACAAAAAAAAAAAATTAAGAAAACCGGGACATTTTACGCTTAATGTTGTTATAATTAAAAAACGAATAACCGTAAAAACTTGAAATCTTCGTCAAGTGTTCATAGATTATTATTTTCAACACACGGTATAGTTTTCAAAATTGAAAATATTTGAATTATTTATAGGCATGAGAAATTTTCAACTTTTTTAGTTATTTTAATTTTAAATGTCAACAAAACTTTTTTGCTCGATTAATAAGAATAAATATTTAATATAAGATCCAGGTAAGTCGGTCTTATATCTGTATGATGGACATAAAAATACATTATAGGCACAATTTTTTTTATACACATTTGAAATTTTACAAAATTCATTAAAATCACTAAAATTCACCAACTATAAAATATTTATAAATATAATAAACTATATCTAAGATTTGAAAATTTGTTCACATAACCATTTAAAAAAATGTATGAACACAATTATTTTAGATTCTGAGCGGAACGAGGAATGTATTGGTTTTACAATGATGTTTATTTCTTTTTTTATTCTGTAAACACTTTTTCTCCCCCTAAATTTGCTCAAAAGTACAAGTGTAGCTTATTTCCTGAAAGGTAATGTTCTTGAGCTAGTACTTTAGAGAGGTCTTTTTGGATTATCGAAACGGTACTCGAAATAAAAGCGGTTAAAGGAGAAAAAACTTACGATATCACGATTTTGTAATACTAAATAAATACGGACGACTAATTACGGCATAGGCGCCCGGAAGGGAGGACAAGCTTGGGCATTTGCCCCCTTTGGCTTTTCAAAAATATGATTTTAATGTATTTATAGTATCCTACTATTTATTTATTTTATGAATAAGCACCTAACGGCTTTTACAATGGTGTTAACAAATAACAATTTAAATGTTTAGGTATGGTAATTAATAATTACAACAGTAAATAACATAAATAGATAGAATGTTATGATAAATTACCATTTATCATATAACAAATCCTAACGTTGCCCCCTCCTGGAAAAATTTCTGCGGGCGCCTATGAATTACGGTTTTGTTTATCACCATAGAAACGAATACAATTAAATAAAAAAGATCCCTTCGTCCGCTCAGAATCGTTTTTTATCGTATGAAATCATTGCATTCAAATCGAATACCTACAATAAAATTA
>VUJU01002605.1:19137-30225 GCA_009835225.1 Aphis craccivora
TACAATATCTATATCTTGTCCGAGGACCGAAGCGACGAAGGACAAACTTCCACCACCGAAATGCGCTGACTTTTTTTTATAGACATTCTAGTTCAAATTTGGACGAATTTGGATAAATTTAAACAACGAATATTTTATTTTTAATTCAAAAATATTATTCGTGGGACTTAACACTTTTAATCATATTATAAATCTGAGCGCACGGCAGTGCGCCAGGCCAAGTTCCAGCCAGAGGCGTAGCCAGGATTTTTTTATGGGGAGGGCTAAATACTTTTAACTTGAGTTATTGAAAATCAAAAACTACAAAAAAATTAATAAACACTTTTAATAATACTTTTTTAACTTAAATATTCTATTACACAAGTATACAACTAATAACAAGAAATATTTTAGTAAAATTTTTAAGATAATGTCCATATTTAAATTTAAATATTTCAAAACAATATAAATAATACAGCCAATGGGGGAGGCTATAGCCCCTTTAGCCCCCCCTTGGCTACGCCACTGGTTCCAGCAATAACAGTGTAATGTAAAATATTTTAAAAACCTATTCTTATTGAAAATTTATTACACCAGGACACCAGGTAGAACTGGTAGAAGACGCTAATATTATACATGCCATATTACGTTATTACGTATTATTATTGTAAAAAGTGATAAAAATAGATAGGTACCTACTACCTACCTACCAACTTATCGTTTCCGTCTTTACATTTCGAAAAAATATCCACAAAAACAGTATTTTATTTCATTTAATACCTACCTAGGTAAAATACTTTTTATATACCTAATTTATTATTATGGTCTATTGGTCTCCATCTGTACGTATCATTTGTAAGGTTGACAACTTGTCAACATTAAATCAAGACAAGTCATACCAGTTATGGTCTTATGCGTTGTTTTACCTATGGATATAATATCAGATACCAATATGTGATTTGTATTTAGCAAAAATTAGTTCAAACTGGCGTAATGCTAATAGAAAAAAATATTAAAAGCAATATAATTATATTTTAGTAAATCCTTAGAAATTTAAGCTACCTAACACGGTAACACCGTCCCTATTTAATCGCTTAGAATTGTTTTTCATCATTTACCATACCCATTTTATTATATAGTTTGTAGACTTGTAGAAGATGCCATCTTATATACTTACTGACACAGTCAAACTATCAGAAAATTGTTCTAAATTTAAATTATTTGATTTTCCTGGTGTTTTTAAAGAAACTAACTATCCATTCATTCCCCTCCCATAAGTCTTATGGTCACTGTTCTCTTCACACTTTCACATTTTATATTTTTATAGTATGGCAGTATGTTATATACTACAATACACGAGTATTTTACAAATCGGTATGAACTATAAAATAACAAAACTTCTCTTTGATCGCATTACCTGTAAAGTGCAAAATACTGCAGGTACTTGCAGCCTGCAGGTCTATAATAGATACCTCGTAAAGTGCCAACCGATTTTGTATTTTATACACCTCTTCTATAATACGGTCCATCAGGTTCAACCGGAAATCCGGAAAAATCCACTGTCAGTTGATACTCGTTATGTTCATATAGAAAAAACGCATTGAGAATGTAATTTTAAGATTGACAAGCGTTGAAATACTTGAAATAATATTGTACATTTGTAATTATTAAGTACCTAGTACCTACACAATGCATAATATACTAACATTATAATTTGTTGGCATAAACTTGTTATTTTTCATATGTAGGTAATAGGTATAATATTATGATTATTGGTAATTCCTGGGAAAATTTGGTAACTGGTAAGCCATCTGGATTATTATTGAATCGACAACTCATAACCGCGGACTGGCGGACCTATAGATGGCGTTGTAATGTGAATTTATCATTGCAAAATTGATAAGAATGATAAACAAATTTTTTTTTTTTTATTATCAATATTACATAATACATACACATTACATATTATTATTTACTATTTACTATTTAGTATTTACAATATTTACATTGTTGTTTGTTGGGTACGTTAAATCTTGAATGTTAGTAAAGTAGATAAAAATTAGTTAGTGTTGAAAATTAGTAATTACTAATTACATTCGATTGTCATTCTTACCTTGTGGCGTGTATACAAACTCCACAAACAAAACACCGACAATAGTCGATATATTTCAAATTAGAAATTATTAAGCGTTCACTGTTCTCTAACAAGCGACTTCAGCGATAAGTAACAACTTTACGTTGCAAATGAATGCCAAAATAATTTCTATGTTGTAATAAGTAATTACCAGTACCAAAAAATATTCAAATAGAAATTTTTATTTAGGTATATAATATTAGTTCAGTTTTTTAATAACAAATATCAACATTTTAATTGTATGTTCTAGTTTTATTATTGTATCATGTGATACATTTTTTACCATTTGAAGTGTATAGTTTTCAAATCTCAACATGGGCGTCACAATGTTAGTAATTTAAATGTTTAATTTTTATTTTGAAATTAAGAACTGTTAGTATGTGTTTGTATTTATTTATTTTAAATGTTTGTAGTATACAACAGTTTCCAATGAAAGAAAATCGTACAGGAGCTCAGATAATTGAATTTCTTACGAAAAGAGTGAATGCACTTGGTGCTAAACAATGTGGTACATTTCTTGTTGACTGCGAGACATATGCCTCTATACCTCAATTGGGTGAGTTATAACAAAATCATAATAATTTTGTAAAAATTAATTAAAACAAAATGTACGTCTAGGCGTCCAACGAACATTACATGTATTTCATAATTCAGAACAGCCAGCATCAGTGTTTGCAATTCTTGATAATGGTACTGGAAAAACTGTGCCTGTTGTAGCAGATGCATTGTTTGATTTGCTATTGTTGAAGATGTCATCTGTGTATACCTCTAAAAAATCTAAAGTTGAGATTAGAGGACCAAGATTTGAGCTAAATGATTTTGTTATTAAAATTGGTGCGATAAATATTAATCACAATGTTAAAGGCATTATTGTGGAGGTAATAATTAATATAATTTGTTTTGTAGTTTATTATAATAATAATACCTATTAAGAATAAATTAATTTCATGCATTATTTAATACATTTGTATAAATAAATTTAATGTTTTTTTAGGTTTTATTGTAGTTTATAGATAGATATTGCTTATATTTATATAATTATAATAAAATATAAGACTTGAAATTAATTTTTAGTTGGTTTGATGTGTAATAAAATTTATCATAGTTTAAATGGTACTTAATTTTTATTTCAGGCAGAATATAGACCTTGTGTTGTATTTGGTTTATGTTGGGATATGTTACGAGAATTTCTTCAAGGATTTTTAGGATCTTGTGTATCAAATATCCCTCCACATTACTTTCAAGTAAGTTAAATACTTCCTATTTTAAAAGTTACATATATTAGTTGTAAACAAAATATAGTTAATCTTTACCATAAAAAAACTAATTTGTATATAAATTAGGATCCTTTTGATAAAAATGTTCATATATTATTTTTTATGTCATTTTAGTTTCATTTAGTAAGAGCTTAATTTAAAAGATATAACATTATAAAATACAAACAATAAGTTGTAACTAATTTATTACTTAAAGTAATGTAATATGCATGCTTCTTACCTTCTGAATAAATAGAGTAATTTTTATTATTTTTCCATATCTATCATCTATCAGTCATTAAGTATTTATGATTCAAAACTACACACATATATGAAAGTTACCAGATTGGGATGAGGCCGATAAGGGGTTAAAATGAAATACTTCTTTTTAATCAATAAAAACAAGTTAACATTTTTTTTAAATGGTATAATTTACACCTATTGGTTATAAATAATGTTGGATTTAATTATTATATAAATACAGTAGAAACTCGATTAATCGTCACAGTCTGGACCAGGACTATGACGGTTAACAGAAATTTTGCAAAAAAAGTATATATCTATGTATTATATTTTATGTGTGTATTTTTAAAATAAAATTCATACTTATTACATATTATATACGTACTACACTAAACACTATTATACTAAAACATATTATATAAAATAATTTGTCATTTTTTTTTTTGTTTTTTGATGTTCTAGCTTTTTAAGCTGCAACATTTTGTATTTAACTTTTTTTTGGTCGGTGACCGATGACAGATAACAGAGAGTGACGGTTAATCGAGTTTCTATTGTATTAGAAAATAAGGAATAATCTACATGATTTGATTTTTATTTAACTACCAAATTTAAAAAATGATCACAACTTAAAATATTTCCTATATTATTATTATCGTTTGACATTTAAATATTTTAATGTAAACATTTCTTAGAATTTAAATTAATCAGCTATAAAGATTTTTTTTTATTATTAATTATTGTTAAATATTTAATTATATGATGAATTTTTCAGAATCGTATGAATGATATTTTTCAACCATTGGACACCATTCAACAATATTTAGATCATATAACTATATATAGAAAAGCCACTGGAATTTTACAACAGTTTAATACGACTAATACTTGAATATTAATATACTAATGGAATATTCTTTTTTTATATTCACAAAAGCCAAAATATTTTTAATTTATTTTTATTATCAATAATTAAAAAATTATTTTAGCTACTTAATGTGAATATTATAATGGAAAAATAATGTAATATATTACATAAATTTTTAAAGAGGCTTAATGATATTTATTTGACTTGTTGGCATGATTATACAATATGCATATTATTAGATAAAATATAGATTAAAATAAATATAAGATCAAATTTAATTTCAAATCATGTAACTAAAATATTATGACCTGTGGTACAATAATTGTATAATATAATTAAACTTAAAATTATTCAGTTATGAATTCATAATTAAGTAGGAATATAAATAATATAATAAACATATTAAATGTATAAATTAAAATAACAGGTGTAATTGGCACACACATGCAATTAATAATAGTATAAAACTTAATTTACAAAATTAACAAAAAGCTTGATGACAAAATGACTTATTGAATGTGTTATATCTAAAATATTTTTTTAAATATTAGCATAAAAACATTTTATGAAAGCTAAATAAGATAGATAAAAATAAAATAACAATTAAATAGCAAAAAATTTTTTTTACTATTCAATCAGAACTTGTGGCTTCATACAACTCTACCATTACCTTTTATCACTAGTTGAATTTGTATTTTTATAAATTCACATGTCATATCAAACTTGTCAGCCTTTAATGGGTCATAATAAAAAATAAATATTTTATTCGAATATGTTTTGATCATTTTTTTATAAATGAACACCATAATCAAAGTATACACAATAAAATATAATATTCTAATGCAATATTATATATATATATAAAAAAAAATAATATACAAATTATACATTTATCTATGAATATTACAATTTTTCTAAAAGCTTATTGTTACATCTGCTATAATTCATATCATTTTTGACTAATTACACAAATTTATAATAAATTGTAAAAACAATATTACAATTTATCACATTAAATTATAAATAAATTTATTATTATTAAGTTTAGTAATATTCTACAGTAAAACCATAATAACTTAATAAAACTATTCAATTAAATACTGCTAAAACATACTGAACCACAAGGAAGTCAAATTTTTTAAAAATAATTTAGGCATTATTTTACATGTGTATACAATAAAATGAAAAAAAAAATAAATTCAGTCGAAAAACTATAAATATATAGTAATGTAAAAAATAATTTTATAATTTACATCTAAAACTTATGTTACTGAATTTAATTTGAAACCTATTAAGATATTTAATGAAGTAAACAGTAAAAGTATTAAAAAAAAAAAAAATTATTTATTTAAAAATGGTATAAATTAGAAAAGTGAATTTTTTCCTCATTAAAGAAAATCAATTTAAAATATTTCAAACATTAAATAGTTTTAATAAATATATGAATAAGAAATAAAATCAAGATAATTATAAAAACAAAAATATATCACATTTATTAAATATAGAAATAAGTAACTAATATTTCTTTAATTAAAATTGTCATTAATTATATTTGTATAAATAAAAAATTGTAATTTTTAACTATCAAAACAAACAAATAATAGAAAAGATCAATGGTACATTTGCAGAGAGGAAATAATTAAATATGTAAAAATAATCTAATACTTTTAATAATACATTTGAAAAATAAATAAAATAACATTTTTAATACTTTTTAAGTTTAGGCCGAGTTATTTGATAAGCTCTTAAATCTTAATAAGTAAATTGCACATATAAACGTTTGTTAAGCGCTATAATTATTAACTAACAATATTATTTTTGAATATCTCAAAATTATTGTTGTGTTATAGTGGCAAAGGAACTAGAGATGGGTGATATCAAAAAATTGATTCTCATATTATTCAATACTCAATACATTTTTAGATCTCTAAAATAATATTTATGTTAAATTTTTAAGTATTTAGTAATAATTTAAATGAGAAATTAAAATCCTTAAAATAATTTGAAAATGTTTTCTATTTTTTAGTTTAATTATTGTTTATCAATAATAGATGAATAAAAATTTTTAATTTTCTATTAACAAAAAAAAAAATGTCATTTATTTAATGATAAAATATCTAAATTGTTACTAGTTTGGCTATAATGGCATCAAATAAAAGTATTTTGCATCACTAAAAATAACTAATTAAACAAGTTTATTTTGAAGAAATGTGAAAAGCAATTGAATTTTATTAAACTGCATAATGTAACTAGAGATTGGAAGTTGTAGGAGTTACATACTTCACTCTTGCATTAAAACAAATCAAGCAGGAAATTCATTCTATACAACAACATAATATTAAATATGGGGTTTTTATGGCGTATTTTATTTTGACATGTCTCTATGACTATGTAACATAGCTCTAACTTTCTTTTCAACATTAAAAAAGTTAAGGTCTCTATCATCTTGTTTACAGTGCAGTCCGAACTCCTAACACCCATGGACCCTGTCGTATGTAAATAACATACAACATAGTCAAAATGCATGTAAATACCATATATAACGCAAATTCCAAAACATTTATTTAAATATAAAAAAGTCAATGGGAGGAATATAACCTCCATATATATAAATATATGCAAATTATCATAGGTTAATGATTGTTGAAAGTAATTCTGTTCTGGAATTTTTGAGAACAAAAATAAGGATAACTTATAATAGATTTCCCTGCCGAACGCTCGTTTAGCCTCTTATTTATTATAATACTTATTTGGACTTGTTACAACGACATTTTATTGGTGAAAAAATAAATAAATAATTCAAATTACCACAATAAACATAACCAAATCCTACACTACCAATTACATTTTGAATTTTCCAATCAATAACCTTAGTATCTTTTTTTAATGTTCTTAGTGGTAATTTTTTTTTAGGAATTGGTTACTCCTAAGGAGTTAATTAGGAATAATAAAAAAACCAAAAAAAATAAAAATAAAACAATACATTTGTACATTTGTCGCTTACACGTAGCAAACGACAACAAACCCTTATTGTTGTGGGCGACAGCAGGTGTACTATATTTCTGCAGTACAATTTTTTTATTGGCCAGGTCCACAATTAATATATCTCCTTTCTGGGAATGCTACTGGTAATATACTATTAATTAATAAGTTACCTAATTTTAAATTTTGAATATCCAAATTTGCATACTTGGGACAATTTGTGCACTAATTAATTTTAACTCCCATAACTTCCAAACATTAATTATTACAGTATTTAATGATTACTTTGTAAGTATACTAGTTTTATCAATTTGACTTAAGATATTACAAAATTATACATAAATAATTTCTAGATCTCAATCAATCACAAGTTATAAATATGCAAAATAGGCAAAAGATAGTATGTACATTAAATTTGTAAACTAGATAAATTTACCTTTTTCTTAAACTTAATATTTTTATTGATTTTTTCAATTTCTTACGAATAAAATAATATAAATAAAAAATGATATAATTATGTGATTTAAAAAAATGAATGAAATATTAAACTGCGTTTTTTTCGAACAATTGTTATTTGATTATTCACAAATTATTATACCTTAGGTTTGAATAGCAGTTGTCATTTCTCTGTGTATTGCAGCCAATTCTTGTATGCGCACAAATAGGCTATTGTTCAGTGTATCTATAACACGTCGTTGTGATTCTTGTGCTGCTAAAGCTGTTTCCAACTGTGCTTGGGCTAGACTGACTGCAGCTTGAAGTTCAGCGTTTTCTTGACTAAGAACCTAAAAAAGATACAAAATTATAGAATTATAATCATATTCTATTCATTTCATTATTATACAAAGTTCAATTTTTTTATTACCTTGCATTTTTCTTCAAGCGGCATTCTATTCATAGCCATCTTTTGAATTTCTTCATTTTTACTCTTCAACTCACCATCAAGGTTTTCAACTTTCAAGCGTAAATTAGTTAACTCATTTCTTAATTCTGAAGCAACTTCTGATCCTCCTGTACAAAAAATAAGTAAAACATTGTTCAACTTTCAAAATATTATTAATAAATTATAAACCAATTTACCTTTGGCTACTTCAGCGTCAAGGTATCTAGTTTTCAATCGTTGATTTTCCTCTTTATAAGATTGCAATTGACGTTTCCACTCATCTACATTTGCTGTGCTTTCTTGCAGTGCATTGGTTAATCTTAAGTTATTGTTCTTAAGTGTTTGAAGTTCAATTTCCCATTTTTTTGCATTTGCTGAACTGTTCAATAAAAAGTAGGATACAATGAATATTGAAAAAATTTTTTTTTTTAATTTCAAATTAATAATAGTTATTTTACCTATGAGTTAAAGCTAATTTTAATCTTTCATTTTCATATTTTAATTGAGATTCAGGTAACATTGAATTTCCTCCACTCATGCGTCCATCGTTACTTCCTTGATGTTTTGGACTTTCAGCAGCCTAGATATAAAATAGAAATTGTAGGGCATAAAAAATGTTTATAAAATATTAAGTATTAATACTCATTACATGATTAGCATTAGAAATCATAGTTTTAGACATCTGATTAATCATTTGTTCAGTTGAGTTAGTATCTTCAGGAGTAGTATTTGGATCAGTAGGTGTCATGTTGGGAGGTTCAATAATACTTTGACCGTCAGATGATTGACTAATACGTGTAGTTACAGGACTAGCGTTAGCACTTGTAATTGGTGTTGTTGAACTCATAAATCCTTGTTGAATCTGCTGTGGTCCACTTACTGCCGATTGTCGTGTTTTTTCTTTTACTTCTTCAAACTTGTGTATAAACTAATAAAATATTTAGTTGATATTAATTATTTTTAATTGAAAATGAGATACAAACAAATAAATATCTAAAATTATTTTTTATTATATATATATATATATATATATACTTTATTTAGTTCTTGTTCAGAAGAAAACCCAAGACCATATACAGTATTGGCCCTATTGTCAGTCCACTGACCAAATTTTTGTGATGTCTTAGTGAAGGACATATTTGGAGTAATTGTACTATTTATGACAGCCTAAAATATATCAACATTAAAAAATGTATTAATAATAGTTTGCTTTTAATCTTGTAAATATAAATACATACTTTGCTTCCTTCCACACTAATGATGCGATACAATGCTCGGTGGGAATCAAAAAAGAATGAAACATTGACAGCCACTGTGGATGCTGGTATCCATGACTTTTTTGTTTTGGGATCTATGTGGAAAACATGGGCCTTGCATGTAAATATTGGTTGCTCTCTGTTGTACAAATTTCAATTCCGTAAAAACAATGATACACAAACAGATATTATAAAATAAATATATGTAATTAAGCACTTACCCCATGTTATCTTTCCCCAAAGTCATAGCCATCAACGAAAAGTGTTGTTTGGAATCTAAAAATCGTGTCAACCGGTTCGGCAGCCGAGATCAAACAACTACGTAAAATGCAGATTTACTAACCTTTTGTACTAGACACTTTTAAGTTGATAACGTCTATAAAATCAATTTGCTCTGTATGTACGGCACTGCAATAACTCCGAAAGCGACAATACGTTTAACTAGAGGAACAAGGAACACGAATACGACCCGGACTGGGTCGACTGGAGTCTGGGATGTTTAGCGGGCCGAATATTTGTTTATCAATCAATCTCGACGAAATACGAATACGCTTTTCTGATAAGAAAACAAATTAACAAGAAAATGCGCGTGCGCATCGCGGACCAACGCCCATTTGCGCTTGCGGTGGTCTCGTTTATCTCCATAAAAAAACCAACATTTTTTAATATTTACTATTTATTAACTAAATCGGCAACTAGTGATAACAGACGACGCCAAAATAAAATTGATCAGCAATAGCTATTAGCTATTCGAAAAATTATCAAAAAAATGTCAGAAAGGAACAATTGCAGTAAAGCTCCCAAGTGATTTTTTTTATTGAAACATAGGTATGTAGGTATTATGTAATCTCAAACTTTGGAAGAATACCTATAATTTCCAAAATAATGATTTGCGCAAATTTCTTTTTGCACCATCGTTCTTAACTCGTTGAAATACATATTATGGTTCAATAAAAAAATCGCTTGGGAGCTAAACTGCAATTACACCCAAAAAATAGTTATTTATATTTGATGATCCAAAATCATTAATATAAAATCTGCCTTATTAGTTGTTTTAAAAAATAAAATATAAAAATTACACTCAAAATTTTTGAGAATTTAATACAAAGTTTCTCTTAAGTTTTTCATATACCGATAAAAATTATCATAAAATTTCTTTATTATCATTAATTTTGTAAGTTCGGAATTTTGGTATATTTTTACACCTTTTTTTTTTCTCCGCTTTTAGACCGACAACCGAAAGGGGGCCGCTTTCGCATTGCTTCCTCCCGGTTGCCATCGTTTATTTGAAAAACAAATCTTAACAATGGACAATGGCGGGTTGATGGGACAGTCCCCCATCAAACCCCCTTACAGATAAATTACAGTGATACATTTACATTTAGGTACATAGCGTTTTGTTGCGTTAATACCTGCTCTTCTAGGGCCGATCTGAGTTCATTGTCCTGGACATCGCGTTCTGAGTGTGACTGCCGTGATCGTCGAACCCT
>VUJU01002606.1:0-17500 GCA_009835225.1 Aphis craccivora
TTACCTTTACTGGAACCATTTTTATAATTATAAATATTGATAGATTAATATAAATTAGTTCGATTTTTAAATTATCCTGGCCCAAATATTTACCAAACTCATTATCGTAAAACCAATTATCCTTTGAACACAAAGTTTAATAATGAAAAATTACTCGTACAAATTTTTGATTTTGATACGTCAACATTTTCAGAAAAATTATTCAACTAATAATTTACAGTAAAATGGGGTTCTTATTATTTGAAAAACAGATAAGTTTATATTTCTACAGAATGTTTTATAGGTAGTATAACAATATCACAACAATTTGAAAATACAGTTTTCAAGTATCTATACTTTGAAATTACCAAAAATCAGATTTTAAATAATTACATTATATCGAAGAAGAAAAATGGGCCGAGCATGGATATAGTGAATCTCCCTGTATGTACGTATGCGCGTGTTATTATTATTAATATAATATATTATCCATATACCTACCTAGTACAACAGTACTATTATACCTACATAGATATTGACGATCGCCCGTTATTTCCGACGCCGTCGTCCGATTTATCAGATACACGAGACGAGACTCATTAAGCAGCTAGTATTATTTTATTATTATTATTATTTTTATTTTTTTTTATGTCATCGAGTCGGAAACTCGGAGTGGCCGACTATAGGCATTATTATACGACGTCTCTGAAACTGAGTGAAACACAAACACACTATATATTACCCGTACAGGTAAAACACGCAACTAGGTCAACGATATAATCATAATTCCGGCTTTGTAAACGTAAAACGCGCGCATTACGGGCCGTTGCGTCAAAGCGATGTACGTACTTATACCTACTGTTGTATTCCAACACCGTAGATAGTATATAATATTATGTACATTTGTGTATGAAATGTATATATAGGCATTAGGCATATTATAAGTAACGTCATAACGATACTAAAATTGTGCTAAAAATATTGATATACTCACTTTGGTCCAATATTAGTTAGATTTTAAAAAATTGACGACGATCAGGACGAAATTTCTGATGCATGATGTATTGATATTTGATACATCATTTTTTTTTTATATTGGCCAGTTGCCGACTATTCTCGACTTCAGTAACGGTTTATACTTTATACTTTCTATGTACGATTACAATACGCATGTATTACTATCGAAATATTATATTTTTCAATAGTTTAAGATATGTACAATGTAAAAGAAGATACCAACACTAAACGTAAAATGTTTTCTACTTCGAGTCGAATTGCAAGTAATGTAGTTTCAATACCTAGCAGAGTCATAAAATATTAAGTGAGAGCATGTTTCATAAATCACCTTTTAAGTGCAGTTGTAGTACAGGTATATATTAATTATTATATTATTCACTCGCATCTTTCACATATACACGTGGTTGAGAAGTCAAAATGTAAAATTACTTAATTTAAATATAAAATAAGTATTTTGTATATATTCTCGTATAGGTATAAGAACGGCTTATACGTATTTCAAAAAAATGTGATCATAAAAAATAACTATATTGCTATCTGATGGTATGAATTATAATTAATTTTTACAACTTTGCATTCAAATACGTATATGTACATTTACATGGAATATTCAAAAATAAATTTGTAACCTATATAAGCAACTAATTTGATTGAAAATAAATAATGCATTAATTGTGTATTTATAATAATATTGATCTTGTTTAAATCTACAATAATAATTATATCTTTTTTAAATTATTTAAAATAAATGCTATCTCTTCTGTACCTATTATATTTAAATTTATAGAACTTATTCGTATTTTTTCGTTTGGAGTAATCTCCATATAAAAACAAATATATTTTGTCTATTTTAATAATCAATATCACTATTTTGGTTCCTTAGTTATTATATAGATTATTAGTTTATATACGAGAAACTTAACTAATGCTTCTGGAAAATGGAAAATTGAGCGTTGAAAGAATATATACTTATAAGTTTTTTTGTTTGGTATTTTAGTGTCATATTTTAGTATTTGATTTTTATTCCATGAAAAGCCGGATTTGACAGCATTTTATAATATTATATTAGTAGTTATTAATATAGGTTTTATTAATAGATAAGAGTATATATTTTATAATGTTTGGTTGGTTTAAGAAATGTATTATATAGTATTAGAATTATAAATAAAATGTATAAATGTAAGAGAAATATTCAATAATAATCAGAGATTTTATATTCACACATGTAGTTTTTTGATATTTTATAAAGTTTCTGAAATACAGATAACTTATAGATTATTAGGTATTACAATATTACATATTATACTGCCTTCGCGGTTAATTACACTATAATGAATCATTATTAATGATACATGTACCATTCCTTTTTGACTGGTCTTATATGTTTAAAATATTTTTCGAATAAAATGTATTTATTTACTACTTGTTAACTTCCAGTAACTATATCACGTGAAATATTTTTACTGTATTATAGCATCTTATTAACTATACTTAAAAATTGTTTTTTTTTTTTTTTATGAAAGTTTTACATTTTAGTTTAAAATATATTAAAACATAACTGTCCTTATTTTTCTTTCATGTAAAAAAAATATACACCTATAAAATAAACTAGGTAGGCATATTACTATTAATGCATATAAGGACTATGTGCACATAATAATTAGTGTAAAATGTTAGTTATGTATTTTTGAATGTTGTATATTTTAGAAATTTAAAATAAAAATTCTTTCATATAAAACACAAAGAAATGAAGCAAATATATGTATAAAAGAAAATTGTTCACATCATAAGGTTGGTAGTTTGTCAAATATAGGTACTTTCTTCATTTTTATATTAATGGGAACCAAATTGTTTTTAAAATGTTACACTTTCAAATTAAATATAAGGTACCTATATTATGAATTATAACCATGGTGTATTTTATATAGCTCGTTTTCTATGGGAACTTATACTGTTGTTTTTAAGTAAAAGTTTTCAATTTCATTATACCATGACACTTCCTTCTCAGGTAGGTAATCTTGTATTAAACGGGACTCCCACGAAAATTTAGTTGTGTTACTGCGATAAAATTTCGACAATGGAATATTAGTTTTGTTAAAAAGTTTCATCTGAAAACGAAAAAAAAATCGCATGAGACTAATCGACTGACCACTGCTCTATATTATATATGCACAGGTAGTTCTACGCACGCAAGATTATGAATAAATCTGTTTACGCGCACAGCTCTGGTTTCGAAAATTAAAAATGTAAATCAACACTTTCGAGTTGGTAATTATTACAATAATTAAATACGGAGATAGTTGCAGTAATTCTCCGTAGATATATATCTAAATATTATAGGTATATAACTATGATATGATACTAAGTTTTCTTTTTGTATCGATTGGTTAGTCCAGTGTCATTAACTCTCCATCTAAGTGCCTTATTATTTGTGCTATAATAATTTAATTTCAGAAATCTACTTCCTCACTTGAAAATTGAAATGTATACAAAACGCGTTTAAATAGTGTAGTTTCCTCTCTCGTTTATTAATAAAAATCAACGAGAAAACGATATTTGTTAATCTCACGGATAGATAAACATGTAAACCGTGCAAAATAACAACAAAAATAATTCACTAATAAAATATAGCTGATGCTATAGATATTAGATTCTATATTTTTTCATCGGTAATTGGATAGTCTTATTATAGATTCGATTTCTGCAAACAGCTCTTTGAATAAATAAGATACAAAATAGGTTTAGTTAATAAATATAAATATATTACTAATAAGTACTTGACAAAAATTTTTCTATACTTTTTAATAATAGTTTAAAAAAAAAAAAAAATAATAAATGCACGGTATAAAACGTGTTATACATAAATTATCAAGACAAAACAAATTAAAAAACTATATTAGTATACGTATCTGTTCAAAATTTATACCTAAATTATTAATTTGCATCATAGTAGTACTGAACATATTTTTAATAGTTATGGATTTAATTTTTGATAAATTAATAAATTCTGTGGTATATTTCTGTAAATAACCATTAACCCATGATAAACAAAAACAATTTATACAAATTTATTTAAAAATCTCTATTAACATAAAATAAAATTGTAGGCATAATTTTGGTACCTATATACTTGACAGTGTATAAGTAATATGTATAATATATTATGTACATTGTACATATTATGTGATTTTATAAATCGGTAAAGGTTTAAGTAAATATTTTATTTTAATGGATTATAACATTAATATAATTTATTTTAAATTAGATTAATTAAAATCATCAAATTTTTGTAGGTATACTTAATATCAAACTTTCTGTGGATACATATTCATAGTTTTTAGAAATTGATATAATTGTTTCCCTTTAATTTTTATAATTGTTCTAAGGAGGTGCCTTCTAAATAATAATTAACTTAATTTTATACAGAATTGTTGTAATTTACACGTCATTTTATATTATGTATATAAATTTAAATTTATGGCAATTATAAAGTATGTTCTAATTTCTACACAGCGTTGGCCATTGGTTTATTATAAGTAAAAATAATATTATATTAACCTATATATTTTTTTTTGAATATAGTTTCAATTTTGACTAGTCATGATGTCGTATGTCACTTAAAATAATAATATGGACACACACACACACACACAAACATACATTTATATATACATTATACATATTTATGACACTTTATCTAGGTAATTATTATTTTTGGTTATGAATTTATGATTATATAAATAAAGTGACTTGATAAATAATCACTATATATATTAATAATGTAGAAATTATTAACAATTAAAAATTTCTCAATAAACTATATAATATTGAGAAATTAATTAGGTATACTATTCTCTTTGTTTAAAATTATATATACCAATGTTGTATATATGATGACTAGGAGATATATTTTTTTTTAATTTTATTTAAATTAATTTTTTATGAAATGAACAGGTAAAAATTAAATTATTTTAATTTTATAACAGTAAATTAATCTAGTTAAGTGAAAACAAATTGCATTTTACATAATTAATATTTACCTATTAGTTATTACTTGTTAGGTAATACTATAGTAACTATAGTACATATAAGTACTTATTACTCCTGCATGTTATAATTAAATAGTTTCATTCATTGTTTGTATGCCATGTTAATATCTAGTACTTACCTAATATAATGACGTTTGACGTATATGCTATGAGTATGAAGAAATAAAAATGTTATTGTACAAAACTGTAATAATTTTCTTTAAAAATAATATAGGTTTGATTTAAACTAAACTACATCTATACATTATTACAGTGTTCGTTTGTATGTAATATATATGTATAGCTCCAGATATTATATATTATCAAATGTACTATAATCTGAATAGGATATATAATATCTTTTAAATTATAGCAATGTTATTATGATATTATTTTACTCGTTTTCCGTGCGTTCTCTGACCTACTTAGAAATTATTATAAATTTGTATTTATACGTACTTATACATCGTGTATGGTGTATAGGCGTATAGCTAAACGTTTATAGCAACAGAAATAATAACAATTGTCAGGACATCGTGGGCTCATCAAACGACTAATGTGTCGGCATTGACCGTGATTTAAAAATCATCCTGTATAATATTTATATATATATACGATATTCAGTTCAACGATTTTGACCTTCCATTGTTGCTATCGTTGTGTATCTCGTACCGGTATTTCAACGCACCACGGAGCAATAAAATATAGGTACTCTTGCATAACTTTCGTAATACCATAACACAGCATAGTTAAATTATTGTATTTTAAAACTATGTAACTGAAACCATCAATAACAATATGTTTAACATTTAAATTAAGTTTTGTGATTTAATACTTAAATCTATGGAGTAAAGATTCGGAGTGGAGCGATAATTTATTGATTTTACAATGATGCGTTTTTTTTTTTGGTTGAGTACACGATAAGTTGTCTATAAAGTGCTTCGATTTTCAAAAATAGGGGTGGTTTTGGATTTAAAATTGGATCTAGTTTGTACCTACCCTAGAGAGGTCTAAATTTCCCAGTATTTATTTTTATAATCGAGAAAGACAATTATTATATTATACTTTTTTAAGTATAATTTTAATTGGCATCATGATAGGCCATAATCACTAAGTATAACTGCATAGATAAATGTTTGCTTTTTTAGATTTTTTTTTTATGAGTTTTATGATTTATTTTTAGGTATCGGTTGTTAGTGGGGCAACGAGCTCCTATGCATCAACGACTGACAGCGAACTCAAATTCACTAGAAAATTCAGTCAAAGATATCGATGGAGGTGTTGCATTATCGAAACAATATTAGTGTTTATGTTAATATTTTCGTTATCTTTATATGCGGGATGTAAGTATTCAATTTTAGTTATAATGTATTAAAATATATTTTATTTCGCTATACACCACTATTATAATATACCTATAATTTTAAATATAAAATTTATAATTAATAGATTATCAAAATGTTTTTAGTAGCTATTATATAGTATATTGATTTACTTAATGATTTTTAATAAAATATAATTCAAAACAACAAGTGACATATTAAAATAATTTACCATTATTGATACATCTAAAAACGGTGGAGACTCATTTGAAAATAAATTAATATATTTTTTAAATTTACGGCAACTCGTTTGAGCACAAAATTGTAAACAATGAAAATCAGCTTTTAAGTAAAATTTTGAGTGTACAGAGTGTCCGTATACTATTAAAGCATAACTGCATAACGTTAATGTTCAATCGTGGTTTGCCATTCATTTTCATCTATCATTAAAAAAATACTCGAAAATTGATTCTGAAATAAATTGTTAGGTGGCTTAAATACTTTTTCGGTTTACCTTATTTAAACCTAAACTCAATGAATAATAAACATGCAGGTACTTAACATTACTTTAAAGACATAATTATTTATTATATTTATTATTAATTATATTTTTTTTTTATTACGTATTATTTATTTAATTATGTTAATGATTTGATTGTAAAAATAATAGTAATTATGATAAAAATCATTTTTTTTTTTATCGAAAAAATTGTAAATAATGGCTCATTAAGCAAGTTATGCTAAATTAAACAGCTCAAACATTATTTTTAATTCCCCTGTCTATGACACCAGAATATGATTAGGTAAAAAGACCTAAGCTTTATGAAAGGTAAATGAAAATTTTGAATGAGTATATTAATTGTCCACCGTCAGTGACGAATTCAAAAATATTGAAAGGTACGTAAGTTATGACGGTTGTGTACACTGTACACCCTACACGTTGTTAAATTTCTTTGAATTGTCCGTAAATGGTGTGGTACAAATGAGTTGTGTTTTTGTGCTCAAATGAGTTTTAGTCTCAAAAAACATATCATGAAATATAGATGCCTACTTATAGGACAGACCGTTTCCGCTTAGAATCGTTTTTCGTTAACCTATAATAATAAATCATTGAAACAAATATAAGTAGGTATATAACACATTCATTACAGTGACCCACTCAATACCAGCTATTATAACAGAGCTGCAGTACCTACTTGCCTATCTTATTTTATTTATTGTTATGGACTTTAAAATGACAATTATCTAAGTGTTTTGATTCAGTTTTATTGTTATATATTTTCTTCATTGTATAAGTTTATAGTTGAATATTATGTTATCAAACAAACAGGTCATCTATACGATCGATAAATCACGGTATAAAATAGTTTATTAATATATTTTGATTTATCACATGATTAGTTTCTTTGAGTAATACACGAAGTTTCATACCCTATATTCGGATATTCCTATATAGTATATAATATATACATATATAGGTAATCCGTTATATATTAATCAATTTATCATATTGTTCTTTATTATCATAGTTGAATCTACTAGTATGTGCGAAAACCACAATTCATTTTTCGACACCGATATTATATTGACAAGTTGTACATAAATATTAACCCACACTGTGGTTTTATACTTATTGTTTTGAAATGAGTAGGATTTTAAGTTGTATGCATCATTTATTGTATAATATAGACATATAAGTAAATCATAGAACCAAAGGATGCATTATTTAAATTAAAACCTACAATGCCAATTAAATAAAAGTGCATGCAAAGTACAGATACGTATTATATATTACTGAATATAGGTATAAGATATATCCACCTAAATAAGTAATTGTAGTTGGTACTTGGTACCACATACCTGCTACAGTAATTTCCTATAAACCTATACAGTTTACACATGGGTAATTATTTAAATGTAAGAGATATATATCTGCGCTTAAATTTTCTACAATATTTAATCTAGATCAACGATTTGTATGATCAAAATGTATTTTTTATTGAAACATAGTTGTAGCATTAGTCGAACTGAGTTTAATTAATAATATACTCTATGTGTAATAGTATAATTTTTTAACTAAAATTATGTATTTGAGTAGTATTTTTTCGATGTAGGCACCTAATATAGTGTTTTAAAATTTATATTGGTATATAAATATATATGTAGGTATTTGAGCAGTTTTATTAATAAATTATGCAACAGTATTACTTGTACATATTATAAATTGATCATAGAAATTATATAGAATAGAAGATAGGTACAATTCATTGTGTGTGTCGTGTGTGCTAGTGTACATAAGTTATATTTACCTATAAGAAATTGTTTACTATACATGCTTATTTTGCAGAATTTATATTCAACAATAAAAAATATTCAAGTAATTGATAATTATTAATAATTAAACAGAAAGTATTGTATTATACAAATTAAAATATACCTGCATAAAAATTTGATGTAAAACAGATTCCCACACAATGACACATTATTTTATGTTTATGAAGTGTTGTAACAGTATTATTGTTTACAAAACATATGGCTTTTAAATATAGGTATTTCGTTTAATCGAAAATTCTCCCATGAAGTTATCGGTTTGTTATATTAATTGATTAAAACGTTAATTTAAATAGTTATAATACTGTTGAATGATTAAAAAATGATCATTTATTTTATTGATGAATAGTCTTTAATAGATACAAATTACAGAATCTCTAGCTACTCTATCAGGTATTTGACTAACGGGTTTTCTATAAGTTTTTTTTTATCTTTAGAATGAAACTACGCTTTTTAACACCGTGTAAAAATACGTTTTATGGGATTGTAGGTAAAAATATAGATAAGTGATTTCTTGAGAGGTTTTGTCTTATTTCATTTGGATTATAATGTTTATTCGGTTCAATAACCATCAGAATTGCAATTTATATATATTATGTATATACCTAGTTACATAACAAAAACCGCTGGTTTGTCTAAATGCCTACTCATTATTCCAGAAGTTACCTAAATATTTTTATTACCAACTACTAAAATTAATTTACCCAATAATGTATTACCTATTGAGTTCCTATAAGGGAACTTAGTTTGATCCATATTGACCATATTACTCTATAATGTTCCGTTTATTAAAATTAAGATATTTTTTTACACATAGAGTAGGAATTTATGTTAATTAATCATTGATTAATTTATAAAAGCAATGCAATAAATTACTATTAATACAAGCAATACTTGAAATTAAGTGTAGATATAGCATACTGAACACTGTTATTATATTATATGATAATGAAGTTAGGAATCATCTACTGGCTAGTTAATAGAAATACCACTTGATCAAATTTTAGAAATGTCAGATCTTGATACGAAAAACTAATCATACTTATTTTGTATTTGATTGATACCTATATATCAGTTTTGTAGAAATTTATCATAAAAATATTGCATTAATATAAATAAATCATTACCTTTCTCATAAGGTAACTTAACAGAACTTTTTTTTGTTGATATAAATAAAAAAATATTAATTCAATAAAGTTTTAAAAAGGTCATATTATTATAAACTTAAAAATAGTGTGAGTTTTTCAATGAGAGTGTTTCTATATTAAATGCTATAGATACCTAAATAGTGCATGTTGCTGAACTTTATTTTATCGACTGACAAATTTTATTCTAATTATATTATATATAGGCATAATAAAAGTTACTAAATGTTGATGCTTTTCGAAAACTTTAAATCAGATTTAAACCTTTTAGCATTCAAATAAATTTAAAAATATACGCGAAGAGTTTATAAAATACACTTATATAATTTTACAAATTTATATTGTGTTTTCCATCGTTTCCTATAGAAAATGACCTTTCAAATAACTGCAGCCTACCACGGGATATGAATAGAAATTAAACCTTTGTGACGCAGGCACCATAAATAAATTGGAAAGTCGTCAGACACAATATTATATTTTTTAGTCATTAAATACCTCGTATGTCTACGATGAATGCATGCGGCACGTCTTAGGCAGTTTCCATCTATGGTCAAAAATATTCTTCATTCTGAAATTGATTATATCTATACAAGTGTTTTATTAAGATAGCGTAATTATTATTTGGGCAATAGTGATTTTCGTATAATATCCAACCGATATATATATATATATATATATTATACAGTCATTAGACATTATTTTGTATAGACTGCTTGTAATATATGGTAGTTTTGGTATTTGTTTGTCGATTGAAAGTGTAACAAAACGGCGCTTCCTTTCACCCATGATCGACCGTATCCATTGTGTTGTATTTTTCTATTCATGTAACACGTCATGTCCACGTCCATGAGTCGCTGTATTTTGGTCCTCAGTAGAAACGCTTAAAAAATACGTAAATATATTAATAACAATAAAAAATATGTGTATAAATAAAGGAAATTGATTTTCTGTCCTGGGCTGCAATTAGGTGATCGTGATTCGATTTATGCTTTTAAGAATAAAAAATGTATCGAACAATCGATATTAAATTTTAGTTACACGCATAATACACGCACGGCTGAGCAAAATACCATTACATATTTACATATTTATAAACATATATTTAGCCAAATTTAGTATTATATTAATAAATTATATTTTAGCTGAACCGTATCATAACTGTAACTATACAAAATTATTGACCCAGCAATTAAGAGGTAGATGAGATAATAGAGTGGAATACTTAGGGTTGTATTTTATAATTATTTTGATTTATGTTAAAATATATGAGATTAGATTCTTTTTTAATTATTAAAAAATTATCATTTATACATACGAGTATAAAGAAAAGGAAAAAACAACACATAATTGGTAAAAAAAAATTAGGACTTAACAACGCTATTTGTTTATCTTAAGATTTACTATATCTTGTTTGTAAAAGTCCGAAATACGATAATAATCATTTGAAGTTTGATCAAACTATATTGTATATTCTAGTTTTTACCGATATTCGTACTTTTAGTTTTTACCGTAACGGCTTAATATATATAACTATTAACTAGTCTATATGATCCTGCTCACCGTTGTCTATGACAGATTAAAAGCCCACAGATTTACAATTTCTTAAGCTCAGTTGAATGAAAATTGCATGGATTTTTAATAGTTATTTTGGTTGTTTTTACAAAGTATAAAATGCAAGTCTAAAATAATAACTAATCATAAAAGCTATTTTATTTTATGTAACCAATAGTAATAATATATAAATTATGTATAGAACCATTCCAAAAGAAAAACGCAATCAAATATTCGGTATTCTGTTCTTCGACGAGCAAATTTTCATAGGTCTCAGCTGATTTTTATAAAACTTTCGCCAATAGATTTCACAAAATGTGTAAAAACTGGTTTTATAATACAGTAGTATACGTCGATTAATATATGATCGCGTTTTTCTTTTGGCGTGTTTTTAAAATAAATAATACATTTATGTAAAAAAAAAAAATGTACACACTGTTTAATAATCGGCCGACAATTTTTTACTTAACAAATTTTCAAAAATCTTTTGATTTTATGAGAATGACACAATAAATAACAGGAATGATGTTGTCTGTGTGAGATTAAAAATATGAACACGAGTTATACATAACCCTAAAACAATTTGATTACGCCACGAGTGTACGATTTCGACTTCATTGAAAAGTCGCCTAGAATCCATTACAAAGAGCTACTTACATAATATTAACAAATAAACCGCATTCACGACGTACAAATGAAAACATGAATGCGCGTGAAGACTATGGGAGACGATCATATATACTGATATTATAACTACACGGTCTATAACTTAAGAGTTGGGTTTTTTAAAAGTAAAAAGTAGCTATATGAACCAACCAATAATGAACCATATTGTCTCGAAAACATAAATATACGGTGAAATATGACCTCAATCAATAAAGTAATTTAGAAGTTACACGAGCACAATAGACGCACAGATATATATATTTTATATTAAGATGGGAAAAATTATTAAATTAAATTTACATTAAAAATATACAGCTAAACACCATTATACAACATAATAGTTGTGAATGGTAATTATCATTCAAATGGAATGCTTACCATCGATTTTTTTTATAGAATGTAAAATATAATTATTTTTAAGATCGATTATATAATTTGAGATAAACATGAAATAGTATACGTTTCAAGTAACTATATAATTAAATTTAAAAACTACTGAGAGAAAAAAAAGTTATAAAATAATAAATAAAGATTCAGTTATTATCTTCAATATATTTTTTATTATACATATAGTATAACCGTGAAATTTTAATCAATCAGTTAATACATTACCTATATTAATATTAAAACGGTACTTCAGTAACGTTGATTGCATATATTTTTTAATATAAAAGTAATGTACTTAAAACTTAACTAACTAGTAGCTATGCTTTTCAGACGATTATTTACAACGTACGTATAACGGCGAAGAAAAGATATTTAGAGGTGATTTGAGAGCAGACGAAAAGGGAATAGATTTAATTGACTATGGCAACCCAGACAGTCAAGATTATCAACGTTTCGTCCTGAACTATACACATTTAATAAAAACCATTATAAACAGTAGTCCTATACAGAAAAAATTCATCGACGCTGAAATTATTTCTCTCGAACCGTAAGAACTATAATATCTAATTCATCATATAATAAGTCTATCTATGATAAATAATAATAGACAATATCATGAATAGTACAAGTTGGAATAATAGTGAGAAAATTTAGAATTTTTACTTTTATTTTTAGCGACGAGGGCAGCTTGAAAGTGGATTTCTGGTTAAGATTCGAACCAGTTAGATGGAGAGCGTCTGTTACAGTAGAAGAGATATTATCGGCATTTCGTCGTTTATACCCTTCAACAAAAATCATCCCGGGGAGCTTACACATCAAACACATTACCAATAATGCTTTGCTATCTACAAAACCGTCGACAATAGCTCCAGAAACATCAAGCACAGAATTTTATCCAACCACACCACCTCCGAGACGATGCACGCCTGTACGACTGAATTTGTGTAAATCCGTTTTAGAGTACAATTTGACGAGCTATCCTAATCATTTTGGACATAAAAATTTGGATGAAATTCACGACGATTTGATTGCATTCAGGTTAGTATTAATATTGTGACAACTGTGTTAAGCGTATTATATAGTATTAGTTTGATATTGAATAAACGTATAAAAGCAAACGACTGACAAACATTAAAATTAACTAAACGATATAGAACGAAGAATTCCTACCTAAACTTTTAAGTTGTTTGTTTTTATAGCCAAATATATAAAGTATATATTTATACGTATTCGTATATATGTATAATAGATATACGAATGTATTTTTAGAATTTTAAAATATTTGCACGTTTTTAGATACCTAGTTACAACATAAATGTATTTTGCCAATTTTTAATAAATAATAAATAATAAATATACATATTAAATATTATGTATGTAAATTGTCAATTATATTTACATATATACCTACGTGCGTATTTAACAAGCGCAGTCCATGTGGGTCCAATTTTCATATCGTACCTTTTTAATTCCTTAATAATGCGATCGCAATGTTCACTCTAATATTTTATGGTAGGGCGTTAATTTTATCTATACGAGTAGTTCGTTAATTAATTCATCTCACCCAGGCATATTTTTTGAAATATAAAAAAAAAATTAAATTTATATACAATTTCAATTCTTTTTTTTTATACTTAAAAAATTTAGATCAATGAACTAGAGAAACATTTTATTAATTTGGGAAAATATTAGAAAATTGAGAATTGATTTCGTAAAAATGTCATTTAAAATTTGTTAAATAACAAATGTAATGTAATTATCAATAGACAAAAGAATATTACAATTCTAAATCATCAAAACTGTTGAAAATAATATTATAAAATTATAAAACAAATTTTTAGGGTGTAATTAATTCACCTCTCCGTGGTATAATCTGGGGAATAGGTACAGTCTATATATGAGCATGCAACATAAAAATAATATTTATTTTGGGACTATATTCAATAGATCTTTTATCTAACCGTTTAACTCTCATTTATCTTCTTATATATTAATATATTATATAATGAACATCTGGTTTCTATTTACCTTTCCGCAGGGATCTGGTAGACGCAGAATGTTACCAAAGAACGTTGGACTTTGTCTGTCAACTTCTGCAACCGGCGTGCAAAACAGACGTCAAGCTCGGCCGGGATGAGATAACGTTGCCGTGCAAGCACAGCTGCCGGCTGTTCACTTCAGGTTGCGGCCATCGGATACCAGAGAAACTGCTGGCCGGTTTTGACTGCTCTAGGTTGCCCGACTACAGTAACATCGGATCGACATGCGCGTCCAAGCCCGGCTGCGATTACAAGCTCCGGACCACCGGGTTGTCGAACCGACTGTGCGACGGTGTCCTAGACTGCCCCGACATGTCGGACGAGACAACTTGTGGGTACTGTCCCGCTGGTTACCTGCACTGCATTACATCCCGGACATGCATCCCGGCCCGTTCTCGGTGTGACGGTGTGGTTGACTGTCCGGGTGAAGCTGACGAACGTAATTGTCGTGAGTACCTAATTATAATATATCACACGTTAAAATAGTATAAACCTAGCCGAATAAATAAACCTAGACAAATGGTGAAATAAAAGATCAAATACAGAATTATACTGTCAAATATTTAAAAATAATAAATTTCGTCGTGTGTATACATTATGCGAATACTTATGTACATAATATTATCGAACTATTTATTCTATTTGAAATCTAGAATATATATTTTACTATGATAAATACCAGTATATTTTATTTTTTGTATGTAGTACTGATTTCGTCAACCGGCAGGTCTGTAGACCAAATGCTGCCGTTGGCCACAATTGACGCATACCCGACTGAAGGTTTCGTGTTTTTCGTCGAACAGGGAATGTCGGGCAAGTTGTGTGCAGCTAATTTTCAAACAGATATTCCAAACGAAAAGATGTCCGTAGCTCTCCAAACAATCGCATCATCACTCTGTCGCACTCTAAATTACCAGTAAGTAAACACCTTTATTACACCGTCCTATTTATATAATACACTACAACAGAGATAGCAAAATGCAAAAGTCACAATGCATATGTCCACCTGAAAAATATTCTACTTTCATAAATTGAATCGTATAAAAATCCAGAAAATGTAATACACGAATGTTAACTCATACAGCACTTACTCATATACCTACTCAATATATGTAGTATACATAACAATCATGATTCATGTTCAACGCTACTGCTATACAGTTAGTACGTACGTATAACGATTAATGATATACCATATACGTCATATAAATATATATACCTATATACAACGTAATGCTGATTCTGTCCAATTACATTGCAATCGTGTACTATTATTAACCCGGCCGACGTATAATAATATCTATACCTTATTATTACAGGAATTTAACAAGTGTCGAAATTGTCGATGACGAAGACCTGCAAACAACAACTTCCAATCCTTCACGATACGCACACGTCGTAGATCCATTCGCCAGCGAGATAACTTTTAACCTAGGCACATGTCCCAGTAGAAAAGTTCTGCGTGTCGCGTGTAGCGATGCCGGTAAGCAATATTCTTATGCATACGTGATATTATGCCTACTTACTATTTTTTATACCATTTGAAATCCTCCGTCGGCGAGTATTTAATTTTTTTTTTCCATTTACACCTGCACAGTTTGTGGCATACAGACAAACAGGAGACAGAAACACGGTATCGACGGTTTAAATAAGATGGCTTCCCACGGAGACTGGCCATGGCATGCCATTCTTTATAAAAGCGGAACCCATGTCTGTGACGGTAGTCTCATATCTTCCGAATGGTTACTCACCAGCGCTTCATGTTTTCAAGGGTAATTATAAAATTATTTATTTAAACAATATGGAACATATTGAAATCAATCACATTAATTTTGATTCAAAAATTATAATTACTTGTATACCCTTGTCAACTGCTAATGAATGAATAAGTTTTATAAATTTATATAAATAAAAAGCTTGTATAGTATATTATAGTTTTGTATTTGTGTTATAAAACATTTGTGTATGGCTGTTTAGGCAAAGCAAAGCCGAATGGGTGGCACGTTTAGGAGCGGTGAGGTTGAACGCCGTATCGCCGTGGCAACAGGAGCGTCACATTGTCGGAATGGTCAAGTCACCCGTGGAAGGAAGCACGTTAGTTTTAGTCAAATTAAGTTCACCCGTCACTTATTCGGATCATATTCGCCCGGTGTGCTTGAACGACGACCAGGCAAGCGATGTACCGTATCTGCACTGCCAGACGTTGGGTTGGGCGAAAAATCGTGAGTACCCATTCTCAATTTTTTTTTCGACAATTTATATCGTAAAATTAAATACGTAATTACTAATCACTTTATTATACTGAAATATTGAATCTTTGTAATTTATTGACGTTTTTGCATACCTATACTCATTTGAATTTTATAGGAGACAACCTCCAGAGGATCGAGGTTAAAGAAAGTTCTATGGACAGCTGTACCAACATTAGCATCACGACGGCGAACGGGTTATGCTATGATTCGATTTACGATCATAATGATTGTACGGAAGAGGAATTTGCTGGAAGTCCGATGATGTGCCTATCAGCTAATAAGAAGAGCTGGGTTTTGGTGGGTGTTACTAATTGGCGCATTGCATGTTCGGCAGACGGCATGATGAGACCGAGGCTCTACGATCGAGTCAAGTCCAACCATAAATGGATAAATACAGTTCTAAAAGACGGTTAAACGAAATATTTTGTTTTTCGTTATATTTATATACGTCTTATACAATGTATCAAATGTGATTTGTTTTAATTTATTTTTGGTTCAATTAAACTATATTATATTATACGAAATGTCTGTATGATATTATATTTAAGTAATAAATATATAAGTTAATTATTGTAATAATTATTTTTGTATGAATAATTCTTAGACCATTATAACATTATATGTATTTTAAATGTTTTTATTTTTATTTTTTGTTTATTCGATATTTTTTGTATTTTCCTACATTATTTATTTCATGTGTAATTTTCGTTTTTAATGATTAAAAATAGATAAACATTTATATTGATTGTTTTGAATATAGAATTACAATTCTTTGAGCCTTCT
>VUJU01002606.1:22500-35102 GCA_009835225.1 Aphis craccivora
AATTCCTACAATAATGTGAAAAGTATAAGACGTGGTGGTCATCGAACCCAAAATATATGTGCGTGACTGCATAATCGTATACATTTAAGTTTTCCCGCTAGATGTAGTAATAATAAGGGTGGTGTTACGACTTGTGACGAGTATCCATACATTTAGAATATATAATATCAATAATAAGTAGGTACTACTATTCCTAATTAATATATTATATTTATTTCATTTTCTTGTGCTTCAAATTTCAAATTCAGTCTAATTTAAATTTTTCAACGCTCAGTTTAATCATTAATGATGACCTATTATTAGGTATATTAAACGCATCGATAAATAATGATTCATTTTTTATTTATTGTATTGAGTTATTGGTTTTAAACATATTTTTAGGTTTCTTTATTTTAAATGATTAAAATTCGAAACCAAATAACTTTTAATTTAATCTATAACAGCCAACAGGAATATATTGTATAAACTATAAAAGTAATATAATATTATGTTACGACCTTTTATTATTTAATTATCAAGTATATAACAATTTAAAGCAGGGGTCTTCAACCCGCGGCCCTCCCTGTCATATATGAGGCCCGCGATCACATTTGAAATATAGCATATATATTTTCTATTTCAAAAAAATTGGTTTACTAAAACTGAATTTTTGTACAATAAACATGTTTTTACTACGAATGCGGCCCGCAAGATTTTTGAAAAATAATATGTGGCCCGATGCAAAAAAAGGTTGAAGACCCCTGATTTAAAGTCTAAATTGGGAAGATTTAATTATATTTTATATAATCGTATCTACATTTAGTTTGCCTTTTTTATCTACCAATCCTCAAGTCTGCAACCTTTTTACAGCGAGCCAAAACTGAGAAACATATTTTATTGCGGGCCAAATTTTTTAAAAGAATAAAGAGATAATGAAATTTTAAGAATTAAGACAAATTTATATACCTATGAATATATTATTTTCAAATCATAAATTAGCTTGGTGGGTTGGTTCAAAGCTTGATTCTATATTTAATAGTTCAAAACGATCGCAATTATAATAATAATAAAAATAGTAAGGTGTACCGTATTACCAAGTTTACATCCACTTCGAATTCCCAGAATCGGTCATTGAACACACCCGCGTTGTTTACCACTATGTCAAGTCCACCAAAAGCTGCTATAGTCTTTCGAAACGCATCTACAAATAACAAAGCATATATTGTCACTCATAAAAATCATAAAATCGTAATGTGTATTATACATTAGGTAAATAAATAAATATATACCTAGGTATGTTATGTTTTAAAATTTTGAACTGTGAACTAAAATGATGTTATAGTAGTTAAAATTATTCTTAAACATTAATAAATGAATCGATTCTATACATTATTAAACTAATATAAATTTCAACATATAAGCGTGTGATCACAATGGTTGTCAACGTATTTAATGTGAGAAAGGTTAGATTTTTTTTATTAATAAGTACATTTTTATAAAACAGGTATTCTGACGAATTTTACGGCTTAGTTTTTTTTTAAATTAATCTTCGCGACAGTACTTCGGACAGTCTACAGTCATCATGACAATACGTCAATACATCTAAATTGATCTAATTATATACATATATATTACATATATATTTTACTTGTTGTGTTCATAATTTTATTGTAAGTTTTTACCTTGAAATTGTGGATAATCAGTAACATCACACGGACAAAATATCACTTTGACGTTTCCAAATTTGGCACCCAATAGATCGGCCAATTTGACGCCGACATCTTCGTTAATATCACATATAGAAACCTGTGATATATAATACATAAATATATCTACCATTATATATTATTAGTTAAGTATTTACTTAAATATATTAATATACTTGTTAAGACGTAACAGCGTTGAAGATATAACGCTTTATAATTTAAAATATTATAATAATATACAGGTACAGTAGTTTATAATAATATAATAATATTATATTATAAAAACGTGTAGGTCCGGGTTATTAAGATGGTGGTTAACTTTCCCTATATAATATTATAATTATTATTATGCTTAACTCTCCGGATTTTTAAAACTAGAAAAATCTCCAATAAAAAATTCTTCCGAGTCACTATTATGAACTTTATAATACTAAAGTTGTTTTCCAAAGATATATAAGAAAAAAGGTTTAAGTTGACTGCGGCCAGAGTTTTTTCGCTTCATATCCGAGGTGCGGCTGAATTAATTTTTACTCATTGCCTAATATTGTTATTATTTCCCGTTTCATAATAAAGACAGTCAGTAGTTTTAATTTAAACAACTAATACATAAGTTGACAGATAGTCCTAATTCTTTACAAGAATAGGAAGAAAAATGAAGTTTAAATATATAAATTTAAAATGTTTAATTAATATATTTTGGACCGCAATTCGTATGTAGGTACTTCCAAAAAAAACGTGTGGCACAATTCGGAAGAATTTTTTACCCCGGGATGCATCTAGTTGATACCCATATTATGTTTACCTAAAAGAAATAGGTATGTTAACTTTACAGTCTTATTTTTTTTTTTTAAGTTTACATCTTAAGTTTTTCTAACGTATAAAAAAATGTTGTATATTTTATCATTTACATAATATACTATATACCTACTATATAGTATTATTAATACCCATATTTTTTTATAATTTAAAAAAGTTTTGTATATTTTTTATCTTCCATGTATTTATTTAATATTTTTAAATCACAGTTATTACTTATTACATTTTAGATGCGGGGTGATCATTGTGGAATCTTATGTTTTAATAAAATAAAACCAGAAATTAAAATATAATATTTTTAACAATTCCCTAAGTAAATAATATCATTATTACTAAGCAAATCTATTATTTTTTAAGTATTTTACTCATATTTTTACTCAAATGCGATGTAACAATATCTTATAATGAGCATTTCTTACCTATGTAATTAATCGTTTTATTAACAAAGGAGTAGAACAAGTAGGTACTTAAGCTGAAAGATATAGTAAAGTTCTGTTCAATATTTGCTTTTGAGCTTGATTATAGGTCCTAATTAGAAACGTCTAGTATAATATATAGGTACCTAATGAAAATGATTAAGTTTTATGCAAGATATTTTATTGTGTCTGAAACATAAATGAGCTCCTAAATACACTTTCAAGACATCAACTGTACAAAATAAGTAATAAAAATCAAACGAAATCTTACTTTGGCTCCATTTTTCAACAACTCTTCGCAATACGCGCGACCAATGCCGGCGGCCCCGCCTGTAACCATGGCGACCTTACCCTTGATGTCCATCGATCGCAGGACTGCGGTCCGGTTCCGAGAGATATAATATTATGATAATAATAATATTGGCACCTAATACGCGTTTGTCGTATACAATACAAGCACTTTTTACAAAAATGTATTATAATTTATAATATTATTAGTGGGTCATTACAATAAAATACAAAAAACTACGTATAAATTTGCGATAACTTAACATACGCGTAAGAGTGTGCGGTCTACAACAATAGTGCCCCGAAGAACCGCGAAACGTCGTCACACGGTAGCGTTATAATATTGTTATCGGGCACGTCGCAGCAGCACATTAATCTTAAACAATGCATATAAGACTGTACACGTATGCGAATTACTATTCCCTAGTGATTAGGGGTGTATACGACCGCTAAAAACGAATTCCATGACAAAAATAGCTTATGAATTGGAAGCCGTGATATAGGAATTTTGAAAATACAAAAATAATAAGTGGTTATATGGAAAACGATTTTGGCGGTCTGTGTATAATGCGAAACAATAAGATAATATCATATACAAACACGACCGTTGATGACGGCCTCGCCCTTGCAAACGACGCCAACGCCGGCGCCGACTATACGGACTATTATCCAGCGTGATGAAAAAACATCGCCGACAGACGGCAGAAGTTTCGCGTCGCCGTGGGGAGCGCTACCCGTGGTAAAAAAAAAAAAACCCGTCAGAAAAATCTTCAGACGGGCAACACACCCTAGAATCTGTTTTCAAGGGGGTTTAATAAGTCACGAACTACTTACTACTAGGATTTTGGATTAACTAGGTAGGTGTAGTCGTATAGATCAAGGAATATAATGTATTAAAACTGTCTTTAATTATAACGGCGGTATAGAATTATGTATTATTTACCAAATAATGAACAAAAAATTAAAAAGTTGTAATATTGATGCTCAATATGTGTAATATTAAGATAATATAATACTTTAATTCGTCAGCAAGAATTTCAAATCTTGCAACAATATTAATTGTAGAGTAATAATTATTAATATTATGATAATGGATTTTTGCATGTCTTGTGTATTCCGCTAGTGATAGCTCCGTACAACGTATTATTTATATATTTATTATTTACACACTGCGTTCTACGATAAAAGTAACATGAAATATTTCAGATACCATGAAATCCTCTAGTTTTATTTACTGCATAAAGGATTTGATATTACATTTATTTTTGAAATTGAATACTTAATACTTATTTTTTCCATGTACGCACAGAAAAACAAAATATTTTGAATTGCACTCTCCTCTGCAATCACTTTTCAGTTCAAATTGAAATTAAATTAAATTTTTATCAAAGTTACTGTATTTTAATAATAATAATATACTTAATCCACATAATAGAATAAATTTAATCCATTCTGTGCTTCAAATAATTGTTAGGGTTAATTTAACAGATTTATATATATATATTAAATATTTATTAAAAAATTGTTGGAACAGTTATCATTACCATTTTTAAAATTTTTTCTTTAATTTGTTCATGTTTGAATAGTAATAATTGATTTTTAACTATCTCTTCATTATAAATATCACTTTGCAATAATACTAGTTGCTTAACAGTTAGTTAAACATTCCTTTTTTAAATGTGGAAGCATAACTTATGTTATTTTTTCTCAAATTATTCTGTAAAAAGAAATATAAATATTTTTAACTATTATAATTTAAATGAAATATTTATTAAAAATCTATTGGGGATTCAGTTAACTTTTACAAAATTATTTTAGATATTTGATTTATATCTTCCACATTTTAATTAAAATAAGTTTATAATTTAACATTACTTTATAGTAATAAATAGTATACTACTAATCTACTTTATAGTAGATTATTCTACTTATAACTGTGCTAATAATTATAGAATAATATTTAAAGAAGTATAATGATAAATGTTAATAGTTTAGTCGGTAGAATTTTCAAATAATCGTTAGTTTAACTTGAAAAAATAATGTAAGATGTTTAAAGTATTTATTTTATCAGGCTCACCTCACATACTTAAAAATGTATTAAATGTAAAATTAAAAATAAAATATAATATAAATTAAATTGTTTAAAAAATAAACTTTAGGTAATAAGTTTTTAAACCCCTTAAAAACATAAAATATGTGTTATTTTTTTACATGTTCTTAAATATTAAAAACTAGTACAATAAATAACACAAAACACAGAAACTGAAGTGAATCTAAAGTTTAAAACATGAATATTAAGATCAGTATTAAATATTATAAATATTTTCATTTGCTATTAATGATAGTGAGCATCTATTGTGAGAATGTTATTACTTGTAAAATTATCTAATTAAATTAGTAATTACCTACTCACAAATAACCTCAAGTAATATTCATTATTATGATTTAAATATTAGTTTTTTTTTAGTACTTAAAATAAAACAATGTCTAATTATCTATTTATAAGTATGTAATATAATATAATATAATAAATAGTATATAAAATATGTCTAATTGTGATATCGCTTTCTGAACCATGAAATTAAATGAAAAATTTAACAAAAATTATAAACAAAATGATCTGTAAAACTTATATTCCTGTGGAAAATATGTTTAAAACCAAAAATGAAAGGGATAGACATTTCCCAAACACTTTAAGTAAAATCTAGGTGTCGGTCTGAGGAGCTGTATAATAGCAGCATGGGAATATAATCCTCAGGCAACGACCAATGAAGCGGCGTTGTTGTTGTTGTTGTACTGCTTGCATCGGCTGTGTAGGTTGTACAGGTGCGGCCGCTGGGGGTTGGTAGCGGGGCGCAAGGTACAAGCTATTCCATGGTTCAGACAGCGGCGATGGCTAGAATGTGCTACCCTCAGGTGGCTGAGACATTTTCATGTTATCCTTAAGTGTCATTAATCTCCTAAGTTCTTGCAAAACAGTTTTTATGTTATAATCACGTTGCCATCTAGCCAACACTGGTACTTGTCTATTATCAACCTGAAATAAAAACAGTATCAACTATCAGTTTATTTTTTAAAAAAATCACCATAATATGTACTATATAGAACAGGGGTGGTTAACTATAATGCAAATGTGATTGATCTAGGTTTTCAATGATGAAAACAAATTAACACAATCTTTGAATATTTTCACACAATATTTTTTTTTTTGTTTACTGTAAAACAGTCAGAGGAAAGACAAAAGAGATTTTAGTCAACTCAAAATCAAGTTGTGATTGACTAGTGGATCAAGAGTAGACATACAGGACTGATAATTAATTATGTTTATGACTATTAGACATAGGTAATATAAGTACTTTTCCGTTATCTCCACTACCAAATTTGTATTTGCATAACATACATTTTTATTTTATTAATACATAAATAATTATAGCAGTAGATGGTAATGTCAAACAAAAAAATACTTAGGTATTAAAATAACTGATAAAAGTTATAACAGAGTAAACTAGTGGCACACAAACAATAGAGTAGACCCATATCCCTCTAAAATAATTTTGTCGTTATGTTTACCAACATAACACATATAATATTTATTTTTGTGTAAATGTAAGTATTAATTGTAAATTTTCCAAAATATAAATAATATAAATACAACAAAAAAAATTGATTATTAATATTATCAACATTTAAATAATTTAAAAATAAAATAAAATTATTTAGTGAGCTGTGCTTGAATCATAGGCATGATTTATTCTTAGATAGGTTTTATATTTGAGATGATATATTTACTTATAATATATGTAATATATGTAATTTTAGCATTTGATGTTAAATTATTAATGACCCTTTATAAAAATGTATTGCAAATCCAAGGTTGCACACAACTGGTTTAGATGAAGGAATTCATGACAATAGTTGAGATAATTGAAAAATACTCTAATATCAAGGTTTTAGTAATCTTATTTTAATTCAATTAAAATTGTAAAATAGATGTAAAAATAAAATAACTACTCAGAAAATACATCACATTTAATTTATAGAAATTAAGAAAAGTAATGACTTAAACAAATTGGAGACTAAATGTGTACTTAATCAATATACCCATAGTGAAGACAAAATGTACTATTGATTTTAACTTTTTCTGGGGACAAAATAAACAAAAATTAAAATTTTCAATAGAGTTAAAATGACCTAGAGATTTGTCACATGAAAATAAAAACCAAAAAAAACTATTGCAGTTTAAAAATTATAGATTGTTAAATGTAAGTATAAAGACAAGTATTTAAATTTATAAGTATGGTAGGGTTTGTTTGTTTATTATATCTTGCTTATAAACTATTTAAAAAAAATTAAAATATAAAATAAAAATGATTTATGTAATAGGTAATGCTCAAATAATAGTTTATAGTACCTAATCATACATTTTTATTTTAATTAAGTACAATAACTTTTGATTATTACATAAAACTTAAATTTGTATACTTTAGAACTTTGATAAAAAATGTCATTAATTTAGCTTGAAATTAAGTTTAGTAAATTTGATAAATTTTACAGATGCTTTTTTCACTCGGTAAATATTTTTTACCATACTAAAATTGTGTGACCACTTTTTTCAATTGTTTTCATGTGCACACAATACATAATGACTTCCACATTCTCTACAAAGCATGGTATAAAAATATAACTGCTTATGTGGTATAGTGGTATATTTATTAGCTATGTTACAAAATTTTTATTGAATTTGTATTGAATTTACCAAACAAAAATATTATATAGTATTGAAAATTTTTGTAAAATTTACCAAAAAAAATTTTACAGCAAAAAATTCCCATCTCTAAGCTTCTATAAGTACAATAACACAATGACAAATGGTTATAAAATATAAATTATATAACATACCAATCCACTTGTGTTATGCACACAATTCATATTGATGCGCGTAACAAAACGAGCGACAGGTGCATCATCTGGATACATAGGACCACATTCCACTTTTAAGCTGTACATTCTATTTTCATAAGGAGTCTATAAAAAAAAATTATTATTAATAAACACTTCTGTTAAATATGATGCTTATTTAATATCAAAATAATAAATATTTATACTCTGGGTGGTCCAATGATCATTCCAGTCCATTGAGTTAAAGTCATATCATCATCTTTTTCAAGACCCCAACTAATAGTGCCATCACCAACACCTTTCTGTCCTTGTTCCAATTCTTCAAGTAGTCTAAAATTTCTTGGAATCACTAAAAAAAATATATTAATAAACGTCATTAAAATGTATTCAGTAAATAAATATCAATGTTGTAATTGTTTTATTTTTATAATTGCTGTCAAAGAAAAACATAACGATCAGTGAAAACTGTCAAAAAATTTAGCAGCGCTTTATTTGATATCTGGCCGAGAGCGAGCTACCAAATGTCTATTCATCCACGTGAAGTAAAGTCAGTAAAGGCAAATAATGATGGATGTCACGATAACTGTATCGTGGCAACATGTCGATAATAATATTATGCAAGTCACAGAATAAAAATGGAATGAATGAAAGAGTAGCGACTTAGTAAAATATCAAAAAACATATATTTTGAAACTATAGGCAGAAGACAACAATTTTTGAAGAAGTGGACAGATCTGTTAAGAGACCATACGGAACTCGTAGAAAACCGTAGAAGTGGTTAGAAGTACGTCGTTATACAGCGGTAGGAACGAGATTTTGAAGTGATGTCTCGGTGTGCTTTATCGAGGCGGCCGCGTGTACACTACTCACCAACTGTATTTGTGATGGCCATTTCGAACGAAACAACTGTAAGCTAACTGTAACGTGTAAAAGGAGAGAACGTCAGGTCAGCGACTGCGGTCGGTAATCGGCAATCGGTAGATGTCGAATGTCGGCTGGTCGCTGGAGTTTGGCGTCAGTGAAAACCGTAAATACGATAAATCAGTCGTTGTATAATGTTGTTATTACTATTATTTATTATTATTATTATTATTATTATTACATATAATAATGTTATAGCTTATACATACGATTTACGATGTTTTGTGCAAGCACCTATCATACGGCAGTCATCGGAGGAGAGAACGACGACGGCCGCGGCAGCGACAACGACCGCAAACGATTGGCCCGGCGCCTGTGAGTTACAGTGTGGCCAAAATCCGTGTTCGGCCGGCTACATTCTGTTGCGCATGTACACTGGTTCATCTGATTTTATCTAAAAATCCTTGGGGAATTTTATTTTTTTCACTTTATTTATTTTTTATTTTTATTTCAATTTTTATCACACTCTATATAGTAGATTGTAAATAATATAAAAATAAACAATACAACATAAAATTTTGTATAAAACCGTGATTCCCATGATCTAAGGCCGGTGGTACCATGGCTTAAGATCCAGATGATCCGTGATCTTTATTCTATCTAGTCTAAAGAGTAATTATTACTCTATGATTTATAAAAAAAAAAAAAAATAGTCCGTGCTTTAATCTGTTCTGCGGTCCGTAGTTAATTTTTTATTTACCAAACCTTATCACTTAATGATAAGAAACAAACCTATTCAATGATAATAAATATTAACTAAATGGTTTATTAACATTACAACGTACCGGTGAAGAAAAATCTATTTTTTAAGATATTCCAAATTTTCACATTTTTGTTGAAATTTATTTAGATTTGTTCGTTTCAATATTTGCATTAAAAAAAAGATAATATTTTAATAAATAATAAAAGTCAACTAACACTTAACTTTATAATGGAAAACGCAAATTCTAACGTGACAGATGTTAATATGGATTTTGATGCTTCACAACTGGCCAGTGTAAGTTGTGTTACAGATATTTTTAATTTATTAACTGTTATAGTTAGCCAATTAAATCTATAAATATCATCTGGTCAACAATGAATTAGTTTTAAATACCAATTCATTTATTGAATTTTTGCAGTTATTGAAGTATACGTGTACCTGTTGTATACCTACTTATCTAATATAGAGATTTTATGTTTCAAATGAATAGAATAATTAGTATTTCATACTTTTAAAAATTGTACATTATCACAAGTGTACTACTTTTCTTAGTTAAAAAGAGATTAGAATGGGTAGGATGATCTGACAGGTAAAGGGTTTGGTCATAAAAAAATTATTGGAAAAAGACCAAGACCTAAAAAAAACCTAAAAAAATCAATGCTTTGTTGGACATTTGGGCAATATTTGATAGAGAGAAGTGGAAGAACATAATAGATGTGGCAATAGTCCTAAATTGGCTGTTACAAACATAAGAATAAAATAAGTTTATACATTTTAAGATTATAGATACATTAATATATATAATAAATTATACTGAAATATATTAGTTATACTATGTAAAAATGCATTTGGATTTTTATTGATTTAAGCTTTATATTATTGTATACCTAACTGAAAGCATGAGATTAGGTATCTATATTGTTTTTATACCTTTATAATAAAATTGTTTCCTAAAAATTATTTCAATTTTATTTTTTCAGGTTAAAGAGATATTTAAGTCATATAATAAATTAACAGAATTATGTTTTATGGACTGTGCAACAGATTTTACAATAGGTGATCTTAAAAGTGATGAAGTAAGTTTTCTTTAAATGACATTATATTATACTAATAAATGTAATAAAATGATTCATGTATTGAACTTTTTCTAAAAATTGCATGTTTAATTTAATACCTAACAATGTTGTATTTTAGGTAAGGTGTGCTGAAAATTGTACTAGCAAATTTCTTAAAGCTTCTGAAAGAATGACACAAAGATTTCAAGAGTATCAATTAATTATGAATGAACATGTGATTACTGCTCAACAAAATGCCAATGCATAAAATATTACTATTTACATAGTACATAAAGACTTATTAAACAGTTTTAAGTTTTAGAATCGTAAATATACTTTAAATGAAATGTTAAATTAATAGTTCGAATGTTATATTTGTTTCCCTAATGTTCTTACATTCCTCAAAAAAAATAGTTAATTTTATTAACAAATTATTCAGAGTTTTATATTATTTTATAGATTATACCATACATTTTTTATGGTTTATAGTTTTGTGTAATTGAAATGAATGATTTTCCTTTATACAAGAAAAAAATAAAAATGAATGGTTATAAATGTTATAATAGAAACAAATACATTGTTATTTGTTAACTTACAATTGTTTAGTCTAACAAATTAAGTTAATCTAATTATAAGTTGTAAACAATATTGATATATGAATAGCTATTTAAAAACAAAAGTAAATTTTTGTATAAAATATTATTCACTATTAAAAAAAAAAAATAACAGTTATCAATAGGAGTTGGTTTGTTAGATTTTTAAAATATACTTTGTATTATCTACTAATATTCTGTAAAATTACTTTAAAATTATTGGTTTTACATTGATATATACCTTTTTTTATATATAATATATATAAAAATATATTAAAGATAAGTCATTTCTCTCAAGAACCTAAGACTAGGTTAAAACGTTTTGTGAAAACAACACTTACGACACAACTGCAGCTAATAAAACTAATGATAACCTCATTACAATCCTAACTGTTTACAAAAAGGATAAGCGGAAGATTATACTACAAAATAATATAGCCCATCATTATAGGGATATTTACATTGTAGCCAAGTTTAGTCTTTCTTTAATCTATAAACTCTCATTAGTCTTATTTTCATGAGCAATAATGCTCTTTTATTTTTATTGCTTAACAATTGGTCAGTTTAAGGACTAAGGACTAAGGAGTTAGTGATAGAATGAAGAGAACTCAGAAGAAAAGAAAAAGATACAAAGATTTCAGATATCAAAGTGTAGTTATATAATAATTAATTACATTATAGGTAGTAAAGTTTGTTTAATGCCTCATTAGAAAAAATTATACTTGGGTAGGTATTTCGGCCAAGTGTTGATAACATACAGCAGACTAGTTCAGAAATTTTCCTAGTATAAAACAAGGGACATGCTTAATCACACCTTAAACATGCTAACTGATTTCTCGAGTACATTAACAAGCATCCCAAGGTTAAGTTACAAATTTATAACCATATAAAAAAATCAATTTTGTCCTAAAACTGGTTTTACGTAAAAATTCCTGTTTTTCTGTTACTTTTTTAGGGTTTTTCCTAACGCTTTTGAAAACTATTAGAAATTTTTTACTTTTGACCCCCCCCCCCCATAGTACCAACTAGATCCACTTTCCTATCAGAAACGGGACTGAGTTTAAAAATCGACCCTCCAAAACGTGGTGACAGACAAACAAAAAAAAAAAAAAAAAGCGGGCAAGTGGGTACCGCTCTGCTGTACATTAGGTGCCGTGTGGATCACTATATATTGTAGGACGGTTAAATTTGAACCCAATGATAATTATCATTGTATACGAAAAACG